>WAAE01006076.1:254877-285127 GCA_013400495.1 Nicator chloris | reverse complement strand
CCGGGGCCCGGGGCCCGGGGCAGGCGGGCGGGCGGGCGGCTCCGCCCCGGGGCGGTGCAGCGCAGGCCCCGGCCCGGCTCCATAAGGCCGCGGGGCCGCCGGCCGGACCCAGCGCCCCACGGGAGGGGCGATGGGGGCAGGGAGTGCCATGGCCCGGGCCTGGAGCTGCCTCTGTCGCCTCCTCCTCCTCTTCGTTGTCTTCCTCCTGCCGCCGCCGGCCGCGCCCGGGCAGCCCGCGGGTGAGTGCGCGGGGCCGGGCCGGGCCTGCCGCCCGCACCGCCCTCGGCCCCCAATCCCCTTTCCCGGACAGCGCCGTTCTCCCTTCCCCGTCCCCTCCGGAGGGTCGGGCTCCCCCTTGTCGCCGCTCCCCGCGGCCATCTGGGGAGGGTCTGGGGGCCGCTTCCCCTCCCCTGCCCTCGAAGGGTGGCCGGTGGGGCGGAGACCCCCTGGGCTTGGCCCCCGTGCCCCGGCGCGGTCCCCGCGGGTCGCCGGTGCCAGCAGGAGGGTCTGTGGGTGGCAGCCCCAGCTGTCCCCTGCCCGGCCCCGTCAGTGCCAGCCGGCTCGTAGCAGGGATGCTGCGGCGCTCCCCGATCCGGACCGTGGAGCTGCAGACGAGGAGCAGATCCCGGCCGTGCCCTCGGGTCCCGTCACCCCTGCCCAGCCCGCAGGTGTTCCGCTCTTTGCTCCTCCACCCTCCCGTGCCAGGTGCGGCCGTGCGCTCTTCGGGAGCTCTGCCAGGCTCTTGGGGAGCAGGAGGCAAAGCACGCCGGCGCTGCCCCTGCAGATGCAGGGCTGCCCGGTGGCTGCAGGTGGCCTTGGCCACGGAGGAGCTCGGCCGTGGGGCAGAACCGCGCAGGCTGCTGTCCCCAGGGAGGTGGGGCAGGGCCCGGGGCCATCGTTCTGCGTGGCTTTTGAGGAGCTGGTCCCGTGCTGTCCCTAGGGACTGTTGATGAATTGAGATGGTTCTGTTTATGGGCTCTTATGGTGCTGGTTCAAGGCTGTACATACATTACAGGCAGAAATGTCTCCTCTGTCATAGTTTCCCGCTCCTGAAGGGACACGTGCACTGTGTAAAACGTTTGTGTTTGTCATTAAGGCAGGTCTTTATAGTCAGGTCTCCCCAACTGGGGAATGTACAACTTGATACTGGCACTTTGTGCTGAGGACAGTGCTGGTGTGGTGTGGTGTGGTGTGGCAGCACATTGGGAGCTCCCTGCCTGGAGGCCGAGGAGTGATGTCTGAAAGGATGCCTCTCTGAGATAGCAGGTGCTTGTGCTTCCAGTGGGGTGGTTGGTGTTTTGAGGAGTAAGATTTGCGTTCCTGCCTGTAGGAAAGAAACACTGGTCTCAGTTCCTGATGGTGGATGGTAGTGTTCCTCTCTGCCTTTGGAACTCTCTGTCCCAGCTGTTAATGCCAAACCTGCCATGAAATATAATGAATCTCCCTTGCCTGAGGTATAAGCATGAAGGAGAGGGTAGAAACCTCCAACTTTTGGGTTATAATGTAAGTGCTTTTGACACACACAGGGATGTAAGGCAGAAGTGGAGTGTTACCAGAAACTATTATTTGAAAATTCCTGAATGACCATAATCACATAGTGATGTGTAGCCTTAAGGGATCTCTGTGTGTGGCTTTTCCTCTCCTGTTTGTGTCCATAGGAGCCTTCAAGATTTGACTGTATGAATTAAAAAAAAAAAAAATCACAGGCAGAGTCTGTTTCATGCTACTCCATCTCTTTCTTGATACTTGGTGTCATACACACACCCGGATGTTCCAGCCAGGCTTGGCCACAATTCCTGAAGTGTCTAAATGCTTGGGTTTCAATTTCTGGGGAGATAGGGTGTTTGGTTAAGATAATTCTTTTGTTCAGATCACAGAAAACACAGCACTGCCTCACCCATGTTGCAACAAATCTGGGACAGCCATTCAGCAAAGAGCAGGTTTGTGATTATTTGCTCCATGTAAAAAGGAAAGAGAGAAAAGACATTTCAGTGCAGCTAACATTGCCTCTTGTAGTGCCTTGCTTTTGGAAAAAGGAAGTTTGAACCATGACTTTAGAGTTTCTGCACATCTTGATCATTATTATTTCTCAAGCTAAAATTAGAAATAAAAGGTAAGAATGTGCATTTCACAGTTCCCTTTGGTAGCCCAATGTAAAGCCAGTGATGTCTCCAAAGAGAAGGTTCCCACAGACTCAGCTGAGAAAGCAGAGCTGACATTCACAGCTGGTGAGATGGGGAGGAAGTGAGTGGGCTCAGTGTGCTCAGCTCCTGCCCTGGGCACGCAGGCAGGGTGGGAGGGAGGGACTCCAGGGCCACTGACCCACTGGAGGCTTCATCTGGCTGCAGACGTTGTTGTGACAGTACCAGTGGACACCTGTGACAGTCCTTTTTGTGGAACAAGGGGAGCTGTTGTCTTGCAGACAAATTAGGCTTTAGGAAGGGTAGAAGGAACGGGGAGAGTCTAGACAGGAAACACTTACAGCATAGGTCTGGATTTCAGCAAGGGGTGTAAGATTTTTCTCGGAAATATTTCTGTGGAAGAGCTCCGTAACCTGATCAACATCCAACACCCCCAGTGAAATACCAAAAGAGACTTCATGAACTTTCTGGCCAGGTTTAATGTTATACAAATATTCCAGGTGAGCAATACATATGAATGAGTTTGCTCCTCTTGCCATCATAGTTGGTCATCCCTTCCTGCCTTCTAAAAGGCACTGGCACAGCAGGAGTCTCAGCAGGTCTGAAGACTGACAGCAGGGGAGGGAGAGATAGAAAGAAAAGTCCCAAGGAGTGGTGCCTGTAGAAGAACAGCTGGCCAGATGTTCCCAGGTGTTTTGAAGATGAAGCACCACTGAGGCACTCTTTAGTCTTTGAGATATGGGAGGAGCTGGAACTGCTGGCTCCACAGAAAACCTTCCTACATTTAGAAGAAGACTTTTTATCTTTGTGTTTTGTATAAACCTCTAAACACTTTTAAGGGGACTTGGGTAATATTTGCACAGTGAAAGTGAAGGAGGTTTTTGGTGGCAGTAGTCCGAGGAGTAAATCCTGCTTCAACGGTGACCTTAGTGCAAAAGTCAAATGCACCAAAAAAAAAAAGCGTTTCCTGGTGTGTTATTGCCTGGAGAGATCCACCAGCAGTGGTTCTGTTGTTTTGAAGGACATATGTAAGTAAGCCAGGTCATGGAAGGTTCTCCTCAGACACTGCTTGGCAAACTCCTGTATGATTCTGAAAATAGGATATGGAGAATGCAGGCTGAGCTGGCAGCTGGTACCTCCCAGTCAGATGGGATTCAGGCTCCAGAAGGACTGGGATAGCAATCACAGGGATCTGGGCACGAGAGAAGGATGTCTCAGAAATAAGTGGCTTTGTAAGGATGGTGCAAAGTGTTCTGCTGAGGTGCAAATAATTGTACAAGTGTGAGAGGGTGAAAAATGGGGAGCAGAAAAGTTGGCAGGAAAGGACATGAGTGTCAGAGTAGGTTAAAGGACAAGTGTATCAGACATGTGCTGTCTGTTTTGAAGGGGAGGTTAAGCTGTGGAGATCTGTAAACACACACAGCACGTGTGCCTTGGTTTGTGTGAGCCTCGCTGGGCTGTTGTGTCCTGTTGTGGTGCTTTTTTGGGAGAGGTGTATCTGACTGGAGAGTGGAGCCAGAACAGCCTGATCTGAAGAGGCAGAGGTGTAGGGAAATACTGAATATTGATGCTCCTTAGCTGCAGGAAAGGAGAGGCAAGTGTGACAGCACATGGGGAATCTCAAGACTGGGAGCCAGAGGGAAGGGAGTGATGGTTCCCCCTCTGGGGATCAGAGGTGCAGCTTGAGGCACAGTGAGCTGATCTGTTGGAGGTCAGGGGTGCTCGGTGGAGATGCTCCCTGTGGAACTGCTCCTGATGGGCTGCATGGCTGTGTCATGCTTCTGGCACTTCTGGTGAGCAATCCCCTGCCAAAGTGTGGCATGACTGGTGCAGCTGACCTCAGCTATTAATTGTAATCAATTGATGACAACCACAGTTAGCTTAATGAGTTCTGGTATTAGCTGCTCACATGCTGATGAGCTTGTTTTTATGAAATTAGCTTGTTCTGTGGTATAACAGGCCACAGTCTGAACTTAATTCTTTTTTTCTGTTGAAGGGTGTATCTTTGACCTTCTGTTACGGGGCTTGGGAAGGAGTCACAGTTGAGGAAGGATGACAATTGAGGGGAAGGGTGAGTGTAGGTGGATGTGGCTGTGCTGTGATTCTGTAACGGAGCCACTGACCCGTGGGCATGCCAAGGTCTAGCAAGACAGGGGATGCAGTTAGACCTTTGCTGAACACAGATCTTACCTGTCAGGCACCCCAGAACCCTTACCTGAACACCCCCAGAGCTTCCCTGGCTGTCTGCAGAGCTGTTACAGCTGTGATGTGTCCCCGTGGTTTTCAAGCTCCCACATGCCATGGAGCATGCATGGAATTCCTATGGTGGATTTGGGGTGGGGAGGGGAAGATGATTCACATCTTCCCGGTTGTCTCCAGTGCTTGGTAATTAATGGCAGCCTTTAATGAGATGAGATAAATATGGTCATGGATATGCAGTTGTGTTTTTGTGACTGGAAACAAAATCTCAGGCCGGAGATGGGTCATCACACGTCATGTTCTCAGCAGTGACACGGCACAGCTCCAACAGCTGCTGGTGGCAGCAAGCACCTGAGGGTTACAAGTCCTGTAACTTGCTGAAAAATCTATTCCAAACTGTACCTGGCCTTTGGAGGAGGAAAATGCAGGAGCAGGGTTGGCTTTCTGCTCGGCTGCACTGTGAACTGTGAACTGTGCCCTCCTTGAGGGTTGCTGGTCACGTGTGAAGGGCTGCACTGGGCATGGACACAGGTTCTCTGGGAAGTGAGGGGCAGTGCCAGGGAGATACCTGCTGGAGGCTCCCACCCCCGTCACCTCCCAAACTGGGGGTGGTGAGGGATGGGAAGGAGGGCAGAAAGTGGGGAGAGAGCTGTCAGAGCATTCAGAGACGTGGAAATTGGCCTCTGTTGGTGCTGTTGCTCTAACAGGATCTTCTTGGAGTTGTACTCTTCCCAGAAGTCCCTCCCAGTTCTGCTTCATGTGATGATTCACTAATTTGTTTTCTGCTTCCAAGCTGCTCTTGGGCAGCCGTGTCACATTCCAAGCACTGCCAAGGTTGGCTGTGTCCTGCTGTTTGTGTAACCTGTGCCTGGAGAGCCTGGCCCAAGTGTCCCCTCCCCACTGCTGCGGGTGTGGGTGGCACTGGGGAAGGAGCAAGTGCAGAGCAGTGACCTGCAGGAACTCAGGGCTGGGCACGAGTGTGGTTGGAAATGACAAATGTGCAGTGATTGCTGCAGTCTGTGCTTTTGGTGGTTCCTTCCAGGGAAGGAAGCAGTGCTTCCCTCCCTTGTTTTTGGGCCAGGGAGGTATTGACACTGTTCTGTAGCTGGTGAATGTAAGGGGCTGTTTTCAGGATTTTTATCTCTGCTTTTTAATACCTTTTAATACAAACACTGTACTAATGACAGTCCTGCTGCTGTGTGTGCCCTGTGTGATTTCCTGAGGAGCACAGGGCTGTGCTCGGGTGACAGAAATGCTGTGTGGCAGACCAGGACAGCACAGGAGGCCTCCTGCCGTGGACACGTGTGCTGGGAGGGAGCTGGCAGTGATCTGAGGGCTTGTTCTTTGTGGTGGGAGGAGTGTGCAAGGGGACTGGCTTTCCCTTGGGATGCCTTTCTGAGTGGTTACCCAAGGTGATGGTGTGTGTCAGCTTGGCAGGGGTGGGAAGAGGAGGGGAAAGCCTCTGAAGGAGCCTGAGAGTCACTGCAGCCTGGTGCTGTTTGGGGAATCCCTGGTATTGAAAACCTGTGTGGGCACTCCTGCCCATTTCCCAAAGGATGGAGCAGGCCTCTCATGGAGGCTTTGGGCTTTCAGTGCTTCCTGCAACTTAGAGAAGCCAAAGGCCCTTTGGAGATGGAGTGTGAGTTTTGGTGTGCTCAGAGGGGCTGGTTTTAACTGGATGCAGCATCTCAGTCCCACTTGAGAGATTTTGGAGGATCTTGGACACCAAACACTCTCTGGCCTGCCCTAGATGTGGTGATGATTTCTGGAGACAGACAGTGAGGATAACTGTTCCCTTCCCCCTACCTTTGCTGGGAAGCTCAGACTCCTGGGATGAGCTCACTGATTCCCTTGCCATGAGCCAGGAAGACTCTTTCCCTGGATCCTGCCTGTGATCTGGGTTGGCCAGCCTCCTGCTTCCTGCGTGAGCGGCTCCCAGCCAGGCACCAGCAGGTGCCACCACTGATGGGAAAAGTCATTTGCATGCACAATTTATTGTTCACATAGTTAATGTAACAGTTGCTTGCAAAAACTGGTAAAGGGAGCTTGGACTGTGGACTTGTTTGGTTCAGGGGATCTGTCTGATGTTGCATATGGAAATAATATACAAAGGGTTCTGTGACAGCTGCTTTGTTGCAGGGCTTTGTCTCATCTCAGTTGTTTTCATGAGGCCCTTGAGAGCTCTCTAAGAGCACAATGAATAGTAGCACCAGGCTCAGGTCAGGAGTTTGGCTGTGCTGTGCCTTGGGGAAGTGCAGGAGCTGCTGGAGCTCTTTGAGAGAGGCTGCACGGGGCAGTTGTGCAGCACAGGACCCTTGGTTTGACACTGGGTATCCTTGAGCGAGTCCTTGCTGTGCTGAGCTGCTTTAAATGCTGATTCCTGCTGATGGAGATGGGTGGTGTATGAGATGGGTACTGGCAAGGCAGTATTTGGAATGTGAACATTTCAGTCTGAAACTTTCTGGAAAAATTGATGTCTTCTCTGCTGTTTGTGTGTTTTTTTCCTCTGGCCCCTTGCAAGGCAATCCAAGTGTGCCTTGCTCTGAGGTTTGCTCTGAGCTCCTCTGTGTGTGGACTTCTCCTGAAGTAGTGTTTTCTTCCTTGTGCCTCATCCTCTTGATTGCTTGGTTCCTGCAGCTAGTGTGTCTGTTCTGCTTTCCAGGTTTCCAGGAGATTTCCCTGCTCACTTCCTACCAAGTTGTGACTCCACAGAGATTGGGAAGAGAGCGACGAGAGGCTTCCAACAGCTCCTTGGTACAGGTACTGGGCAGTCTTAGACCTGTCTTCAGTTTAGTGTCTACTTCTGGATAAAGTCCACCCCAAAGTGACCTGAAATGCCCGTGGGATGCTGCTGGATTCACCTGGCAGCAGGGAAATGCCTGTCCTTGCAGAGAGCATCACCTCTGGCACTGCTGGCAGCTGAGGTGCAGAAGTACCTCCCTCCTCCAGAGGTCACGAGGTGCTGCAGTGGATTTTTGATCTGGATGTAAAACTTGCATCATGTTCAGTAAAAAAGCTGTGTTGTCCTTTTCTGGCTCTGACTTGGAACTTCTCTGTGGATGTTTTAGAAGGAAAGAATAAGAAAACCACAGTTCTGTTTCAAAACCATTTCCTTCATGTGATTTCTGCCCAGTCACACAGGAAGTGATGCTGGGTTCTGGAAGCAGGGACAATTATAAAATAAATTTCAGACTCATCCACCTTTGTTGGTTTCAAAGAATGTTTTGGTCATTAACATGAGTAAAATGCACCTTTCTTTATATTCAGGACCAGGTGTCATATGCTATTGAGATTGAGGGAAAAGAATACACAATTCATCTAGAAAAGAACAAGTAAGTGATGAATTTCTTCAAATTATTAAATTATTCAAAATAATCTGTTTGTGTCCAGATGACAAGCTGGCAGGTAGCACACGAGTTTTGAATCCTGGGGTTCTGTGTGGGAAGTGCAGCTACATCCCAGCTCTGCAAATTGGGAAGAGATTGAGTTCTAGTGTCCTGGCCATCAGCCAGAGATGCTTTTCCATGCCTGCAGCCCTGGGGAACCCCCTTCAGAGCAGGAAGCTGCAGCTGACTCCGAGGAGACCCAGGGAATCTGCAACTCTTTCTATTCACAGCTAAAAATAAACAAGCTGAACTGTATTTCAAGTAAATCTTTTCACTTTTGTCTGGATCTTGTTTATTGTTTCAGTTTTGTGCTTTTTCCTGTCTCAGTAGCACGAGGACACTAATAAATGAGCAAACTGACTTTCTGTCCAAGGTCTGAGGACAGAGAGCTCCCAGCTGATGCACACACTGTCAGTCGGGGTTTGGGGGCACTTGCAGCACCAGCACATGGTCATTTACCAGGCCACTGCTGCTCCAAACTGCCATTGTGATGGGGACACAGCTCTGCAAGCCCCTGGGGAGCTCCAGCTGCTGCTTGCCAAGGCCCTGACCCTCAAATGTGGGAATTTAGCTGCACCACATCAGTGGAGTTACCAGGATGGTGGAGCAGTCTTAGTCGTGGGAGACTTTCCCAATGCACTTCCTCCTTAAACTGGGGAGGAGAAGGCATATGCAGCAGATTGAGGGCTAGAATTTTTTTTTCTGCTTGGAAACAGGCTTTTAGCACAATTTAATGGGTTTTGCTGCTTGTTCTAATCTGAGGTGAGGTGGTTTGTTTGATTTCATTAGCAGTTCTACCATTCTGCTCTCTTGAATTTTTCTGTGAAAATATACAATTTCTTTGTGAACTTTGGAGGGTTTTCTGTTTTAGTGTTTTATTTAATTGCAATTTACCTCTTTGTCACACTTTTGATTAGAGCCATCTTACTGCTCTGCTCCAATGTCACAGTCATTTAATGAAATTCCTCTTGTATTCCTTCTCTCCTTTCATTGCAGAGAACTGCTGCCCAAAGATTTCACAGTTTATACCTATGACAAGGAGGGAAAGTTGCAACTGGAATATCCAGATGTCCAGGTAGGATTTCCTTCTATTCACACCCTCACTGAAGGTGGCTGGAACAGAGCATGTGTGGGATGAGGGAGTCGGGGTTACAAAAAGATAGTTGTATTTTCTGCTGGGCCACCTTCAGTACCCACTGCCCTCTTCCTGGAGAGAACCCTTCATTTTGGATCTAACCTGGAAAAGAGCTGTATTTTCTGGTGTGGAGGTGGCTGCTGCCTCATCAAAAGCTGCTCCTCTCCACAAGGCAGTGCTGCTCTCAGCTGTTGGTACCCCGTGGCTGGGGTGGTGCTGTCCTTGTGTCACAGCCCAGTGCAGGGCTGGTGTCACTTCTGGCCTCTGCCTGCCTTCCTGCAAGGGGCCTGCAGGGCAGCACTGGGTGCCCTGGGGGCTGAACAGGCAGCTTTGCTTTTGCTTTTGCACACCATGAGCTTCCAGACTGGGCCCTGGGCCACACTGAGGTGTTGGCCACTGGCCCCTAGGTTCAGCAGGGCTGGCTGGTAGGGGCTCACAACTCCTGTGGGTGGGCAGCTCTGTCAGTGCTGACACCTGGGAGCTGCTGGAGGGGGCTGGGGTCAGGTCTGGAGGACCTTTGGTGGGGATGTGATCTGGGTAGTGTTGGAGTTCTCCCATGGAAAGCATGTTTGCAGCCCTCGTGCTGGACAAGCCTGGCGTGTTGCCTTTGGAAATGTAGAGTTAAAAGCAGATTGTGTGATACAAAATGCATGAGAGCTTTTCTAATGCCTTCACTCTTAGGGATCAGTGTTGTTCCTTTGAAAGGGAAGTATTAGTCATACATGATTCATAGGATCTTGTTCTTGAACACAGAGCACCTGAGTCAAATGACTGTTTGCTTCCTAGTTAAAAGGCATTGGTCAGAGGAAAAGTGCCTTTTCAGCATTAGGTCACAGAAGTCACGCTGGCCCTGAACAATTAGCATGAGCCCTCTGTGCTTTCTGCATTCCTTGAGCAACAGGTGTCAGACTCTGTATTATAGACCCCTATATCAATGTCTAAAAATGCCCTTGCCAGAGAAAATGCAGTGTATTTGCCCTGTGCTACCCCTTGTCTGGTTTCCCAGATATGTGTGTGCAGAGTACACAGGGGCAGTGTCCCATCTGTGAGGGCTGCACTGCACTGCACAGACAGCTCTGGCTGGACAGCAGCTGTTCTCCCTCCTCCTGCTACTGAGAGGGGACAGACAAGCCACAACTTTCTGCCAGAAGACTGGAGAGTAATTTGGCCCAAATCTGGAGGGAGGGGCTGGCCTAGAAATATTTGAGGCAGGGTGGAGGACAGAACAGGAGAGGGATAGCCTAGGTCAAGTCAAGAAATCCAGCTGTGGTAAATTTAACTGAATACATTTTGTGTTCCTGAGCTGTCATCACTGCTGGTCAGTGGCAGATCAGAGATTGCCCTGGGTGTGCAGGCACCCCTGGACTGTGTGTGTAACCCACCCTTGTTTTCCTCTCCAGGATCACTGCCATTATCAGGGATTCGTGGAGGGCACCCTGGATTCCCTGGTGGCCGTCAGCACTTGCTCAGGGCTCAGGTAGCACAACTCCTCCTTTGTGTCCCTCACTGTGGCTGCTGAACCCAAACCCCAGTTCTGCTGGTTTTAACTGTGCCCCAGCCAGGCAGGGAGCCACTGGCTGCCCTGAGCTGCCTTGGTGCTGCTGTCCTTGGCATCTTGTACTCAAGGAGTTCATGGATATTTGAAGTACCCTCCAATAAGTTATTAATGCAGTTTGTTACCAGAGTGCAGTGAGTTGGTTTCTACACGTATTTGGCTTTTCTTTTGAACTTGCACAGACAGTCATGACAACTGTACCTATTGCAGAAATGGAATGTTGAACACTGGTCTCCAAATTTCACAAAATTGGCCCTAAACCTTATGCACCTGAAGTTTGATGGAATTGTTTTCTACTTTGGGCTAATTGCCATATATTCTGTGCCACTGATATTTTTGCAGGGCCGTGCCAGGCACCAGAGTGGCAGTAGTGTATTTGAACCAAAGCATTTCTGCCTAAGACCTGTGATGTAATTCCTGGGGCATTGCTGAGCCTTGCAGAGGTATTTAATTGACTGCATGTGTAAGGCCCTGCTCAGTGAAAGGCTGCTGCCAGGCCTGAAGTGAAGAGTGCTGATTCACAAGAGCTGAGGTGTAGGCAGGCTTGGGTTATCTAAGAATAACTGTTCCTTTGTTTAGCTGTAATAATTCTGGGTAACTGCCCTCTGTGCTCAGTGCTGGATTTCTCACACACTGCCATATTTTAGGGGTTTGGTGACAATGGGGAATATCACCTATGGGATTGAGCCCATGGATCCCTCTTCTGGCTCTAAACACATTTTGTATCGACTGGATAATGTGAAGAAAGAGCCCACAACGTGTGGAGTAACCACTGAAGGCCAGGAAAGGGACCCTGCAGAGGGAAATCTCCATCCCAGTATGACCCAGCTGCTGCGGGTAAGTCCTCCCCAGTCCCACACAAGGGCTTTTGTGAGCTCATTGGAGAGTTTGGAAGCAGCTTATCAGATTTCCTGGGACTTAGCACATACCTGAAGGTTTATGATTTGGGGGGTTTCTGCACTACTGTACAACTCAGTTTCTTCCCCAAAGCAGCCACAGTCTCCTCCTGCTTCTGCACATGGCAGTGAGGGTGGGGCAGCTGGTTAGAATATTCCTGGGCTTTTTGGGGGACTTTAAAGGGCAGGAACATGACCCTCATGGAGAGGCTTGTTAACAAAATATTGCATCAGGAGCCAAGAGAAAATGGTCTTGTTTATTCCCTCCTGCCCACCATCACAGCAGCAGTTTGGTGTGAAGTCCCCCTTGTCCTTCAAGGACTGTCTCTACAGGAACAAGGTTGAAATGAAAGCAGGAGAATGAAAAACGTTGTTTCACTTCAAGATCATTGGCATTTGCTTGTAGAATCTTCCTGCCCCTTTACGAAAGTATGTGCTGACTTTCCAAAGCAACCTGTGCAGATGTCCCTTGCTTTTGAAACAAGGGAAGTCTTTGTGCAGCTGAGTTTTAGATAAAACACAGAGACTGTCATTGCATTGGGTTACACTGCTGGGCTTTGGCACCGTGTGCTTTGGGTGTGTCTCAAACCACTGGTGCTATCAAGTGAAATATGACAATGTCGTGAGGGGTTTTTTTGTTTACACTTGAATTAATAAATCTGAAGTTGGCTTAAACATTTTTTTTTTCCCCCAGAGCAAGAGGGCAGTCTTGCACCAGACAAGATACGTGGAGCTGTTCATAGTTGTGGATAAAGAAAAGGTGAGAGTTCTGAGTGGCTTTCCTTTTTCTTTCTCCTCAGGAGAGGGCCTGGAAAGCCCTCAGGCTTCATTACTCTCAAATGGATTGTTGAAAAACACTTGACAATTTAGCCAAATTGTGCAAATATGCTACCTAGAAGTGGATAAATGTGTGCAGTGCAATCCTCCTCAGAAAAGGAGTCAGCCATCAGACAGGGAGAGGTTCTGTTAGCAAGGAATCTTGTAGTCTAAGGAAAGCACGTGGTAAAAACTGCCTTTGCTGTTGTCTTTGGAATATTGAGCTGCTGAGCAGTAGCACTGAAGATGTTGGTGTCTTGGTTACACCTTCTTGGAGATTTGGAGCCAGGCAAAAATGTTCTGTTCCTTTTTCTAACTGTTGTCTCTATGTCCTCTCTTCATGAGGCTAAGTTCCTTTGTCTTGCAGTTTGAAGATTTTGGGAAGAGCGAAACAGAAGTAAGAGAACATATGGTGCAGCTGGCAAACTTCCTTGACAGTGTGAGTAGGAGGGGTGCTGTGTGCTGCAGCCCTGCTGCCTTCTGTAGATGTCCACCTGGGGCTCTGTTCTGGTACCACTTTGGGGAATGCATCCCCATGGGAGCTTTTCCACCTCTAAATTCATCTGCACTTATCCACCTTGAGAATTAGTTAAGGAAACTCTTCCAACCTGTCCTGCATCCAGTGAGTGACAGGACAGATGGCTGCAATTATTGCAATTCTTGTGTCTGTGTAAAGGTTAGAGGAAAAGCATGTCTATAACTCCACTACTTCACATGATATTTGTCAGAATTGAGGCTTCTTTTTATTTCTGTTTGGTATTGTCTTACAGTCTAGCCAATGTGGCATTTAAGCATCGATCCTGTTGGTAATGAAGGTCTAAATCACAGGGAAAATGCATTCTGGTGGTTCCAACTGTATACTGGCTGTGGAAAAAAAAATCAAACCCACACAGAAAAGACGGGTGCTTGCAATAAGATCTATAACACTGGGCCAGTTGTTCTTGCCTGACGATATTAGTCAATATTTCTCCTCCTTTTTCTCCCCAGATGTACATCATGTTGAACATCCGCATCGTGCTGGTTGGCCTGGAGATCTGGAAGCACGAGAACATCATCAGCACGGCCGGGGGGGCTGGGGATGTGCTGGCCAACTTCGTGCAGTGGAGAGAGAAGAACCTCGTGCTGCGGCGGAGGCACGACAGCGCCCAGCTCGTCCTGTGAGTGCCAGCTCCTATTTCATCCCAGGGAGTTCCTTCTGGTCCTGCCTGCTCTGCCCAGCTGGAGTGCCTGTGCTCTGTATGCAGAGGGGTGATGTGGAAGAGGCTGACTTTCTCTGTAAACACTTGTCTTTAATTAACAGAGTAAAGCAATCTTGAGGAGACAGCAAAAGCTCAGCTGGTGCCATTTGTGTTTGCAGTCAGTAGCAGTGCTCCTGTGTCAGCCTGGGAAAGCTGGAGCAGCAGGATTTGTGCCCCACAGGCAGGAGTGGCGTGCTGATAGGGACTCTGTGTGTGTCTGTACAGACAGATGATGGCCTTTCCTTTCTCTTCATGACTGTAGGAAGAAGGGTTTTGGTGGCACAGCTGGAATGGCCTATGTGGGAACAGTGTGCTCCAAGAGCCATGCAGGAGGCATTAACGTGGTGAGACTTCTTCAGTGATCTCTGAATGTGATTGAGATCAGAGTTTGCACTCTGAAAGTCTTCCCAGAAGCACAGAGTCTTTCATAACAAAGCTGAAGTAGCTTAGTGGGGCTGTTATGTTGTCTCCAACGCTTTCTGACCTTCCAGGATATCTGGACCACAACTCTGTAGTCTCCTTCTCCTCTGCTCAGTGCACTATTCATGGAGAAGGATTTCTCAGAGAGGATTTCTCTGTGTCATTTTAAGCATCTCTGCCTCAAAAGTATGTGGGAGCTATGGGTGTTCTTAGATTTGTGCTGTACTGTCTGACCTGCAGCTGTGACCTCCCTGAGCAGTGCTGGTTCACTGCATGTTGTATATGGAACTGCAGAGCCTTAATGAGCCAAGCTGCTGGTCTCAGATAACTGGCAATTCCAGAAAGCTGATTTGTTTGGACCAGCGACAGAAGTGCTGGAATTTGCACATTTCAGGAGAATTGGGCTGGTGTGGAGAGTCCCCGTTTTTGTGTTAAAGCTGCTCTGGAAAGTGGAGGTTGTTGGGTAGTTTCCCAGAGGGGTTTCTCTGAGGACTCTTATTGCTAAGCAAATTCCATGCACTTGCTTGGAAATCTGGCACTGTTGGTCTGAGAATCCTGATAATGTAGAGACAGAGTGGCAAAAGGGTCTCCTTGGCACACAAGTAAACATTGACTTGGTCAATATAAGCTGTCTGCTGACTGTCTTCTGTGTCACTGCTGTGCAGTTTGGCAGGATCAGTATCCAGATGTTTGCATCCATCATGGCTCACGAGCTGGGCCATAACCTGGGGATGAACCATGATGACGAACGAGTCTGTCACTGTGGGGCAAGCAGCTGCATTATGAACTCTGGAGCATCGTAAGTAGCTGACCAAGGGAGGGCAAAAAATGCCCCATCCACGTGCTTTGTTTTTATGGATTCCTTTCACCTTCAAATTCCCCTTGCAAAGACTTCCGTTGTGTTTGTAATGGGGAAGGCAAACGTCCCGTTGTTCTACAAACACAGGGGACGCTGGTTTGGCTTGGTGTACAGCTCCAGTCATTTTCCCCATTGCAGGGGATCGAGGAACTTCAGCAGCTGCAGTGCAGAGGACTTTGAGAAGCTGACTCTCAACAAAGGTGGGAGCTGCCTGCTCAACGTTCCGAAGCCTGATGAGACCTACAGCGTCCCGTACTGCGGGAACAAGCTGGTGGACGCTGGGGAGGAGTGTGACTGTGGCTCACCAAAGGTTTGTAGCTGGGTGTTTTCCCAGTGTTGTGCCCCTCGCTCAGAGGGGACCGTTTGTGACAGAGGGGAAGATTTAGTGACATTCACAGCCCTTGTGTCCTCAGGAATGTGAAAGTGATCCGTGCTGCGAGCCGGGAACTTGCAGGCTCCGATCCGGTGCTGAATGTGCTTATGGTGACTGCTGCAAAAACTGCCAGGTAGGAGACTCAGGTGCTGTTAGGAAGTTGACAAAAGGAGAGCACTGGCTTAGTCAGTGCATCTGTGAGAGGGAGCCGTCCTGCATGTCCACGGCCCCACGAGGGCTTCAGATCAGGCCCTTGTTTGGGCCGCATCGTGGCTCAGGTGCAGTGGCAGCCTCTGCTGCGAGGTCCCTGCTCCTGACGCAGCTTTCCCTCCCCTCCCCTCTCTCCTCAGCTCCTCCCTGGGGGCACCGAGTGTCGGGCGAGCACCAACGAGTGTGACCTCCCCGAGTACTGCAATGGCAGCTCGCAGTTCTGCCAGCCCGATGTCACCGTGCAGAACGGGCACCCGTGCCACGGCCAGCAGGCCTTCTGCTACAACGGCCTGTGCCAGTTCTACGACGCGCAGTGCCAGCACATCTTCGGCTCCAGTACGGACAGCACGGTGTCACGTCTTTCTGAGAGACCTAACTGAAGGCTATACTGAGTTTATTTAAAATATATTGACTTGCTTTTCTGTAACAAAGACCAGCTGGCTTTGGCAGAGGATTAGAAGCAGTGGTGGTAATGGGTTAGCATAATGGTCATGCATTCTTCCTGTGTTTCACTTAGTTCTGTGCTGGGGATTCAAGTAATAATTCTGTTGCACTTATCATTTCTGGTGCAGTGGGATTTCTGCTCTATAGGGCTGTAGGAAATATCAAATGCTAGAATTGATTCAGGTTAAGTAACTGTTTTTCTCTGTTTTTGAACTTGGGACCTTGTAATTCTGACATTGTAACCTCTTTAGTGTTTCGATGGAGTTCCTAAGCTCGCTGCTGCATGCAAATACTTGGTGTAGCAGGGTGGTTGCTCTGGGTGCAGGAGATCCTGTATGAGATGTTTGTGTGCCTGGGTAACGTGGCTCCTCTCTCTGGGGTTGTTGTTTGCAGAAGCCAAAGCAGCCCCCAACATTTGCTTTGAAGAAGTGAATTCCAAGGGGGACAGATTTGGCAACTGTGGTTTCCATGGCCATGACTACAAGAAATGTTCCCGCTGGTAAGTTGAGGCCAGTGCATTGGGAAGTTCTGAAATACAGGGCTGGGAATCTGTGTTTGGGTGCTGTAGTGTCAGTTGGGATGTTGTAGTGGGTGCAGAGGGGAGGGATGAGGTGAGGAGAGCCTGTTCCGCATCTCCTGTCAAGGATTGTGCTTCTCCCAAGTGTTCACGTATGGGAAGACAAGAAGCAGATCATCGTGTTTTCCTTAATGCAGAGATTCCAACAGCTTACAGAAAGAAGGGATGCACTACTCTGGCAGCACTGGAATGAAGCCCAGTTCAGTTTTATTTGTCAAGTTGCCTCAGTTTTGTTTTCAAGTAGCATCTTCCAGTAGAGAGGAGAGATCGTATCAAACACATGGTAGTCTCGCTCTCAGAATAAATTCAAGTGTCACTACAGTGTTCCTGTGTTGCTGTTGTAGGAATGCCATGTGTGGGAAGCTGCAGTGTGAAAATGTGAAAGCCATGCCAGTGTTTGGAATCAAGCCTGCTATTATCCTGACTCCCATCAAAAACACCACGTGCTGGGGGGTGGATTTCCAGCTGGGCTCCGATGTCCCGGACCCGGGAATGGTGAATGAAGGCACCAGGTGTGATAATGGAAAGGTAATTAAACATTTAAAAATTATATCCTAATGTAACAATTTGGGTTATTCATGGGAATGAAATTCTCAGCTGCATTGTTTAATGAATAGTTATGACCATTATTTTTTGGTGCCTGTAGTTAATGTAAAACTAAATGGGTCCATTGATTGCCCCCACTGCCCAGTACTGCACTGCATGTGCATCAAACATTTAATGAGCCTCTCATTTGGAGGTGAAGCGAAAGAAATTGAGTTTGTTGAGAGCAGAATCTTTGCTCTGTCAATGAGCAGGAAGAGCTGGGCCCACACAAATGCCTTGAAGACAACTTTCAATTAAAATCCAACTAAACTGAAGAGTGCAGAAGCTTAGCCCTAGCAGAGGAATGTGCATTCCACATGTCCTTACTGGGCACAATTTAATTGCTGTTCCTTTACATTCAGACTGGAGACAAAAGGCTCCAGTGCCAGCTCAGCCCCATGCTGAGAGGCCTTTTGTGGAACAGAGTTTCTGCAGAGTTTGGAATTATCAGTGAGAGTGTGTGAGGCTTTGTGGCAGCAAGCACAGCATGTCTGTGGAGCCCCGAGCTAAGAGCAGGGATCTGGGCAGGCAAGGGGGCACTGAAATGCCACCATCCCTCATCTGTGTGCATCTCTGTTCCCCAGATCTGCAGGCACTTCCAGTGTGTGAGTGCCTCTGTCCTGAACTACGACTGTGACGTGGAGAAGCAGTGCCACGGGCATGGGGTAAGCAGGCAAGAGAGGCAGCAAGGTTTAAAATGGTGATTAGTAACTTTATTTTTGTTTTGTAAAACTCTATAAAATGCTTGTAGGCAAGAGAACCTGTAGCAGTGTCAAAAAAAATCTTTGACAAAACTCTCTGCCAGGCAAGAATTCCCAATCCCAGTATTGCTAATGAAATTTGACTCTGCATTTCACAAAGAAAAAAAAAAAAACCAAACCAACCAAGCAAAAGCCATGGTGTTTAAGCTGTTGGGATAGCTAATCCTTGGAAGCTCTTCCTGAACAGTGCTGTGTGTGCTCAGTCATGTGAAATCCTGGGATGCCTGGCCAAGGGCTGTTTGGAATTGGCTAGGGAGTTACTGGGTAAAATGCTCCAGGCTGAGACATAGGAGGGCCAGAGCAGGTCATGGCTGCTGCACCCAGATGGAAACACATGGAAATGAAAGTTCCTGAGTGTCTGTGTTTTGGAATACAGGTGTGCAACAACAACAGGAACTGCCACTGTGAAGCAGGCTGGGCCCCCCCGTTCTGTGACTCCAAAGGCTACGGGGGCAGCGTGGACAGTGGCCCTCCCTACAATGGCAAGTGGCTGTGGGGGCTGGGGCTGCCTGGGGCTGGGGCTGGCTGCTCCAGAGCAGCCCACGTGGTGGTGGACTTTGGTGGATGGCTCTGCACTGGGTTTCACTGGCAGAGAATTCTGGCAGAGGTTTTCTGCTCAAAGTGTTGCACTTCTCTCTCAGGATGCTGGGGTAGGGATCTGTAAGGATCTGGACTGGTTTTGTTCAGGTGATTTCTGCCACCTTGCAACAAAGATCCTCTTGGCCTTCTCTGTATCTGGAGCTGGGAAGGGAAGCTCCAGTGAAGGGAAGCATGATTCCTGCACAAGATAAAGCAAACTGGCAGAGCTGGGAAGCTTGCTTTGCTCACTGAGGCTTTGAAGGTGAAATAGGAAGCCTTTCTCCAAGCTCTAGTTTGGAGAAAACTTAAGCTGTGTCCATGTAGAGTGTATAGAGATGGGATTGGTGTAACTTCTGTGGGCTGCAAGAATGATCCTGAAGACTATTTTTCATAAGCTGGTGTGGGTTTGGGAAAGCTAGGCACTGTGAGGCAATAACAGGCTGGAGAAACACACTGGAGCTCGGACAGATCCCTCAAATCATCAGACAGAAAAAGGGAAAGGCTGTTTTAGTACAGCCTGCAGGGGAGAAATTGCTGCATATAAAAATGTCAAGATTAAGAACCCAAGTTCTTTGTCTGCAGCAAACGGTGGCTGGAGAAGAGGTAGATTTAACATCAGACTAAAAGGCAGAAGCTCTGTTTTCCTCTCTTGTAAGGAAACATTAGAGGCATGAAAAACGAGGATTGATCTCCTAATTTAATGTGCTATTGCAGCCCAGGGTATCAGCTCTAAAGGATAAACAGAAAGGATCTATTGGAGCATATATCTTACTGGATTCTTCTGGGTTTTCCTATGAAAAATGGCAAACAGTTACAGAACCATTCCTACCAAATACTCACTGCTGTATTGAGCCAGGTGGTGCCAGCAGCACGTGAGGCTCATTTTTCTCCGTGGTTTTGTCCCCTCAGACAAAGACGCCTCGCTGCGCAATGGGCTGCTGGTCTTCTTCTTCCTGGTGCTGCCACTGCTCCTGGCTGCTGCTCTGGCCTTTGCCAAGAGGGACAGGCTGCAGCGCTGCTGCAGGAGGCTCCTGTCCCGCTGCCACTCGTGAGTGCCTCCTCCTCTCTGCCTGCTCCTCTGCCCTTGAGCAGGCCATGGATGTTTGTGTACGGGAGCCAGTCCAAAGTGTGGAGGTGTATCCCGGCCCCAGGATGTCAGGTGAAGGCCCCTGCATCCAATGGCACGTGTAGCTTGCCTCTGGCAATGAAAGAAAAGAGAAATCCATCCCAAATCAGGAGAGCAGAGAGTTTTCTCTTTACTGTTATGTTTCTTCTTGTGCATGGGTGATAGGGGTTTATATTTTTGGGTCCCATCTTTTTATAAAGGGGCGAAGGGAAGCTGCCAGAGTCTTGAACAGAAAAAGGGTTGTTGTTTATTAGATTTGTGGTAAATATTATATTTCTCACACTTGATACATGCTAAGATAGTATAAATCCAGCTGTCAGGCTCACAGTGCCTGGGTTCATGGCCTGCAGTGTCATTGTGTCTGGGTTATGTGCTCACACAGTCCATATCCATTGGCTTTCAGGTCACTTCAGTCACCTCCTCCTCGGCCAGACATTGTACCCAGGGACCACCAGCAGAGAGGCTTCTCCCATGGCATGCCTTATGCTCCAAGAGCTGTACCCATGGTAGGAATCATCTACTTCCCTTACTCTATTTGTTACTCTCAAGAGATGAAAGCAGTTACTATAATTTTTGCCCTAAAGAAAGCTTTAAAGTTACTTCTTCATTTTGGAAAATTATGTTTCTCCTTGATAAAAAGCTGAGAGAATATTTGTTTCCTAAGGGTTGTGGGGGGGGCTCCTCAGTGTCCCAGTTTGTGTTGTCCCAGGCTGTGCTCAGTTTACCTGCTTTGCTGCTCCCTTTTCCTGCTGACGGGACAGAGCCCACCCCACGTGAGAGCCCCTCTCCTCGTCAGAGCAGTTGTCCTCTGGAAGCCACAGCCAGCCAGAGCACACTCCCAGAGCAAACAGAGTGCTGTTGTGATCAGCCTTTCTCTGTTTTTCAAAATCCAGCAGTTCCCAGACTGCTGTTGCTTCTCCCTTCTGAGTTTCTCAGAGGAAAGAGCAGCTCTGACACTGCCAGGCTGGTTTGCAGGTGGTCTTGAACATCACTCACTTAGTGAAGCAAATATTTCATTCCTCTGTGCAATTCATGAACATCTTTATATTTTCTCTGTAGGATGTGCATCCCAACACCTTTCCTGTGCCAGCTTACCCAGGCAGCCAGCACCCTCAGCAGCCTTTCCCCCAGCCCTACTTCTCCCCGCCGCAGTTCCCGGTGCCGCAGAGGGTGCCCAGCAGGTCAGTGCAGTTACTGCAAAGGCCCTTTGCCAGGGCACTGATGGGCTTTCTTGTCCTGGCCTTCTCTCCCGGGAGCCCTGGGGTGTTCCAGCACGTGCTGTGTGCAGGCAGGGCTGACTTTTCACTGCGAGAAGTTTCTCCTTCACTTCACCCTGACAGGCAGCGCGTTCGTCCTGCGCTGTCACGGCTGTGTGGTGACCAACGGGGCTCAGGGCACTGCTGTGGGGGCAGAGCAGCCCAGCAGCTGATGAAAGACCTGTTCAAGTAGTCAGTTTAAAAGCAGATTACTCAAAAATCTGTCATTGTGCTGCTTTGTGAATGTTACGGCCAAGTGCAAAACCATTTCTCTCAACTTTGAACAGAAAGTTTTCCTTTATTTTTCATCTTCCTTTTTAATTGTGCTGTAAGATGCCATGCTGTGCTGTGACACACACAGAGCCAGCAAGTGCCACTTGCTGAGGGGGAGCATCCTAATGCAGCTCGTGTTGCTGGGGCACTTGGGCCGGGGGGGCTGTAGAGGATTTTGGGGGAAAAGGTGAGTTTTGACAAATGGGGGTTCCCAGAGGATTTGGGGCTGTTGAAGGCACAGTCTGGGCACGGCAGTCCAGCAGTCCTGCTGTGGGAGCCGAGGGTGGTGGCCGGGAGGGCTGTGGGACTGACCCCTCCTCTGTCCCCTTGCAGGCCCCCACCCCCGCAGCAGAAGGTTGTACCTCAGGGACCGCCGCCTCCACAGCAGAAATGTTTACCTCAGGGACAGTACTTCCCTTCCCGGCCGGCACCTCTGCCTCCCAAATAGCTTTTGGCTTCCTCGGGGCCGTGTGTGAGTGCCCTGCTGGCTGACAGCTGAAATTGCCGTTCCCCTTCTGGCCTCCCGGCAGCCTCCCGCTGCAGCCCGGGACAGGGCAAACCAGAGATCCAAACCAGGAATGTACAACTTGACACTCAAGAAATACCTCGACCAAAGCTGCAGGGACTGAAACACCCAGCCTGTCCCTTGCTCTGTCCAAGCTTTGCCGCTGCAGCCAGGCTGGCAGCAGAAGTGCAGCAGCCTGCAGGCAAATGGTCCTGAAATCCAGCACGTGGCTTTGGGTTTCCCCATTTCTGCCACGAGCTCTGGTAAGGAAATTGTCTGATCAGTTGTTGTCTCTCTGACTGTGCAGTGAGGAATTGGAGTAACCTGTTAGCAAAGGAGATCTGGTCTGTTAATTTACAGTTACTCCGTGTGGACTGCAAAGTGTTTCCCGTGTACACCTTAATGGCTTACATGGAATGAGGTCTCAGAGGACTTGTTCAGGAAGAGAGATATATTTTAAACATGTTTATGCATGTATATATGTTTATAGATGCATAATAATGCACTTAAATTCTTAACTCCATGCTGACTGACACTAAGCTGTGCTAAAGGAGCACTGAGTTTAATGCTTTTTAATTAGAGAGTGGCTAAATGAGACTCCTGTACTAATTGCCACTAATACATGGATGGGCAGTGAAGATAAAGGTACGAGAAGACATTGCCATGTTCTGGTTTTAAAAAATGGGGTGCTGTTAGGTTTTAATTCAGGTCTAAAGACCACAGCAGTCCCTGCAGAACACTGGGAAGCAGGAAATGTCTCTGCCTGGACCACCAGAGCTTCTCTGAGCAATTTAAACGGGAGCCTGGTGATGGATGCACCCCCTCTTTTAACACCCAAACCCTTGTAGTGTCAGTCAGGATGCTTCTGGGCTACTGTGTGCCAGACTAGACTGCCCTCTGCTCCTGCACCGTGGGCTAGACTGGATTTTGGAGCTGTTCTGAGCAGAGGTGCTCAGCATCCACTGTGCTAGGAGAGGGAGCTGTAGATCCTGATCCTGTGGTGCTGTGGGTAGGAGCTGGATGTCATGGTCACAAATAGAAATCTATTGCACAACTTGCTAAAAGTGAGGTTCTATTGCACAAACTTGCTAAAAGTGAGATAAGTGCTGAAGAGTGTGCTGGGCTGTTTCACTCTGTGCTCGCCACAAGCACAGCTCAATCTGTAAAATCCCCCTAATATTGCCAAAAAAGAATCCTTTCCTCTGTATATACATACATAAATATATATTTAGTGTGTGCAGTAATAAAATACTTGAACTCCTGTGGTTTCCCATTAACTTAGCATACGATTTGTAACACCATTAAAATCTGTAAAATGTCACCTAGAATTTCACCAACTGTACTGGTGGGGGGTCTCCTTTTTGTTCCAAGATAATCAATTACTTCTTAATTGTGTTGCTGCGTCCCACTCTGCCCGAGCGGGCGGGCTGTCTGTCTGTCTGTCTGTCTGTCTGTCACAATGAGCTCTGCAGCTGGATGCAGCCCAGCTCCAGCCCTGGTCAGAGGGTGGGGAAGGAGCAGGGGTCCAGGGGATGAAGTCACCCGGAGAGATGTCCTTAGCTGAGTGTGACACGCTGTGTGTGTGAGCTGAACACGGTGCCTTCACTACACAAAGAGTTTTGTACCCGGGCGTGCCCAGGCAGGGCACTCCATCCATGGGCAGGAAATAGCTCCCATTTCTGAATCGTGTTGAATCCTGAAGATGACTACTGACTTTCTTTTGTAAAGTGTACGGACACCTGTCCCCGGGCAGGCCTGGAGCTCCACCTTCCCCTCCGCAGCTGGGCTCTGGCCAAAGGGCTGCTCCTGACCCCTTTGTACAGACCCAAGGAGCAATAAAGATGCCACTTTTGTACAAGCTCTGCCTCGGCCTGTGCTTTGGGGCAGGGAGGGGCTGCTGCCGGTGGGGCTGTTGCCTGTGGGGCAGTTACTGGTGGGCTGTGGGGCCGTTACTGGGGGGCGTTACCGGCCGGCCATGGGGCCACTCTGTGCAATGCCACCGCTGCTGCTCCTGCTGCTCCTGCAGCTGCTGCACCAGGCTGGCCAGGGCCCCCCCAGCCCCCCCAGGCGCCGGGACTGGGCTCAGCCATGGGGGCCCCTGTCCCCCGTGGGTGGGCGGCTTTGGTCCCAGATCACTGTCCCGCAGCAGCTGGGGGCCGGCACAGGAGCCGTGGGGCTGCAGCAGGCACGGTGCTGGGGGGCTCTGGGGAGGCTGGGAGAAGGGAGGGGAAAGGGGGTCTTCAGCTGCAGAAGAGGGCTGGGGGAGGACAGATGTGGTGGCAGCTGTGACTACAGCACCACAGCAGAGCTGCCAGCACCGTGGTGGCTGCACCCACTCTGTGCTCCCCCTTTGGAGCTCACAGCAGGCCTCGCTCGGATCGTGCTGCTTCCAACTCCCTGTTCCCAACTCTCCCCTTCTCTGCTTTTCTGTATGCACAAGGATGCAGTGTCCTACATGCTGAGGATTGAGGGGAGGCCGTACACCATCCACCTGCAGCAGCAGTGAGTTGGCCCTGGCATTGCCCTCACTGACAGGAGCTGCTCTGTTCCCTGGTGGCTGCAGGACCTGCCAGAAGCTCGAGAAGCTCTGGGTAATGGGTGCTGTTGTAAGTACCTCACTTTGCATCTCTCTCTTGTAGTGCCTTTTTATCTGATGATTTCCAGACTTACATGTCCGGCCAGCAGGGATCTTTGCACTCTGATTCTGCCCACGTGGAGGTAACCTGGCCTTGCTTTGGGCTGTTTGTGCTCCCCGTGGCTCTGCCCCAGGCAGCTGGTCCAGCTGTCTGGGTGGTGGGTAAGGGGCTCCCCGTCCTCTGCCATGTCACAGGGAGGCTGCCACTACTGGGGGTACATCGATGGCTTCCCCAGCTCGGCAGTGACCCTCAACACCTGCTCAGGGCTCAGGTAAAGAACCAGCCCTGTCCCTGTGCTGCCCTCCCCGTGGACACTTGCCAGGCCCTTGCCATGGGGGCCAGGGGTGCCCTGGCCTGGGGGCAGCCGGTGCTGGGGCTGCTGTCCCAGTGGCCGTGCTGGTGCCTGGGCAGGGGTTTGCTGCAGTTTGAGAACGTGAGCTACGGGATCCGGCCCCTGGGCTACTCGCCTGCCTCCCGGCACGTGTTGTACCGAGTGAGTGAGGAGCCGGTGGCACAGCCCCCCCGGGCCCACGGCCCCCCCGGGGCAGCCGGGGACACCTGGGACACGGCCCCCGGGGACACCTGGGACACGGCCCCCGGGGACACCGCGGACACGGCCCCCGGGGATGAGGAGGTGAGCGTGCCTGCTCTCACAGTGCTGCTGCTGCCCCTGGCCTGTGAGCAGGGCTCTGGTTCTGCTGCAGGCTTGGGCCAGACACTCGGACACGAGCTGTGAAGGGGCACTTGAGAAGCAGCAGTGAGGCCACCAGAGAGGGCAGAATCTGTACTTTGAAGCCCATTTTCTCTTCCAGCCCCTCTCGGCCGCTGCACAATCTCCCAAATTCCTCACAGTATACGTGGTTTTGGACAAGGCTCTGGTAAGTCTATGCCAGCCACTTTTTCCTTGTCTTTGCCTGACTTCTGTGAGCATGGAAATGGTAACATTTCCCAGCTTCTACACAGATTTGTTTGCAGTTTTGAAAAGCTGTGTACTGTACGTAACACATACTGTAGTCCACGCCTACTGTGGATTGTGTAGGAAAGAAGGAACATGAATTTGTAGCTCATGTCTCCATGGCTTGGTGCTGGGAATCAGTTCAGTGTTCCAATATTGCCATGCTTCACCCTGGTAAGCACCTTGTCTGCCCTTTTGTGCTCTTGGGTTGTTTTTCAGTACAACTATATGGGATCAGAGCCGAATGCTGTGACACAGAAGATAATCCAGGCCTTCAATTTAATCAACAATGTGAGTTCTGAAGTCTGGTTTGTACTGCAGTGAGATGGGGGCTGAGGGGGATGTTGATGTTAGGAGTGGCCACCTCTTTTGTAGCTGCTTTTAGGTTTAGGAGGATGTTATGTAAAAAATTCCAAGTTTCCTGAGAAGGTTTTTCCTCTGGACATGTCAGTCTGCCACGAAAGAACATCTTTCCCAGTGTGATGGCCATTTCTCGTGCAGATGTACAGATAAACAGGCAGTTTGCCTTAGGGCACCAAACCACTGCATTTTGAGGACTCCTGGGTTCTTCCCTCTCTGTCCAGCAGATCCCTGATCTCACTAATCCAATTAACCTGCTTACTCTCAGGTGCTGGTGATCAACTTCCAATCCTTTCCTCCACCGGTGCTCTTATGGTTCACTTGTCTAAGGAGAAGTTATTCCCAAAGCCCCTAACTCTTGTTATGGAGTTATTGGACTTTGGCTCAGGCCTCTTGCTATGGCTCTTTATTCTTTAGGTGTGTTCATTCTTTTTGGCTGCAGATGTCATTGAGGCACTGACAGCAGCAATTCACTCTTCCCAGGTGTTTACTGTGTGCAGAGTAGTGACCACATGAAGGGCAGGTGTGGGAGCAGATGTTTCCTCTCTTATACTTTCAGATGTTTAATCCCCTTAATGTCACCATTGTGCTGTCCTCCCTGGAGCTGTGGGCAGAGGGGGATAAAATATCGACAGCAGGGGACACAGATGACCTTCTACAGCGATTTTTACAGTGGAAACAATTGTCTCTGGAGCCACAGGCACACAACCTTGCTTCTCTCTTAGGGTAAGATAAAGGTTCATTAGCGTTAAAAGTTCCATGGTAGCAATCAGTCAAACCAAGGTAAGTTGAAATAGAAAGGATTCCTTTGGCAAATGCTTTTAAAAAAATCCGTATTTCCTAAATCCTCAATAATCTTAAAGCATTTCTTCCAAGACATTGCTCCTAGGATGCAGCAGCTGCAATGGTGCCATCCATCCCTTGCCACGCGCCCAGGAGGAGGAGATGGGAGTGGTGGCAGCCCCCAGTCCCTGCCCAGCACCAGGCAGCAGCCTCCCAGCACGCAGGGACAGCAGGGACAGCAGGGACAGCAGAACAGTCGGGGGCCCCAAGGGGACTTGGGCTGTTCAGACCCAGCACCCCCTGACTGCCAGGGGCTGTCCCTGGGACCACCAGTGACCACAGCCCTGTTGCAGGTACAGGGACCAAGGAGCATTCATGGCTGCAGCAGCTCCAGGAGAGGCGTGTCACAGAGATGCTGCTGCCACAGTGGCCCTGGTACGGTCCCGCCTGTCCCCTGCCTGTCCCTCAGCAGCCCACAGGGCCGGGAACTCGGCCGTGGGCACGGGAGCAGGGCGGATGGATGTGTGTACCCAGAGCAGGGATCTCTGCAGGGAGCCCTCAGCTGAGGCAGCTCCTCTCTCTCCTCCCTCCAGTACCCCCGGAACGTGACACTGGAGTCCTTCTCCGTCCTCCTGGCGCAGGTGCTGGGCCACAGCCTGGGCATGAGCCCCGACAGCTCCCGAGGCTGCAGCTGCCCCGGGCGTGTCTGCATCATGAGCCCTGAGGCGCTGTGAGTGTCCCCCTGGGCCGCAGGGGCTGGGGAGATGAGGTGGGGGACAGGGATGGCTGCTTGGTGTCCCCTTGTTAGAGGTGTCCTCTACAACTGTCATTCCATTGCAAAAAGTACAGCAAACCAGACTCATGGACTGACTCAGGCTGGAAAAGGCCTCCAAGGCCATTGAGTCCAACCCTTGACCAATGACCACCCTGTCAACTGCCCCAGAGCACTGGGTCCTGTGTCAGTCATTTCCTGAGCACCTCCAGGCATGGGGACTCCACCACTTCCCTGGGCAGCAATTCCAACGCCTGGCCACTATTTCAGTGAGGAGATGCCTGCTTTTATTCCTCTAAGAACAAGAAAGGAATTAATTAAATAGCAATTTAGTGCTTCATTTGATAAAAGAGACATTTGCTCTCTAAAATGAAGGTACTTCAGGATGTTTTTCAATCTCAGTTAATAATGAGCTGTAGATGAGGTGCATTAACAGACCCCTGGGCCATGTGCCCTGTGCCCGTGTCTGGGCGAGCCCCTGATCGAGAGAGGGTTGGTGAAAGTGTAACATGCGAGCTGATAATTGCTTTATTTTAGACATTTCAGTGGGGCAAAAGCCTTTAGTAACTGCAGCATCAGGGACTTTGAGACCTTCCTGAAGCAGGGCAGAGGCGCGTGTCTGTTCGGCAGCCCCCGCCTGTCCCGCCGGCGCGGGGCCACCTGCGGCAACCACGTGGTGGATCCGGGCGAGCAGTGCGACTGCGGCACAGCCCAGGTGGGCGCCTGCCCATCACGGCTCCGTCCCCTCCTTGGTGCTGCCAGTGCGTGTGGAGAAACAAACCCTGGAGACCGGGAGCAGCCCAGGGAGGGTTATGCTGGGTGTGACATTGGTTCTGTGCGGCACCGATCTGGTGGCAGCTCTGCCCTTTGTTCTGCTGGGTATCGCCCAAGTAATGCGGGGAGAGGAGCAGGAGAAGCTCGGGGGTACAACAAGATGAAATAGCATGGGTTTGCCATGTGTCCCCAGGAGTGCCTGAAGGACAGATGCTGCACTCCAGCGTGTAGACTGAAGCCAAAAGCAAAATGTGCTTCTGGATTATGTTGTAGGAATTGTCAGGTAAGGCACATTTTTATAACTATCACAAAATTATTTATTGTTGGACAAATAGTACGTTCCCATGCTGAGGGCTAGAGCCAAACTTCCTGCTGTGCAATGGGAAAGGTTCCTGCGGTTGGGCTTCCCCAGGGAATATTCCGAGGGGGGAATATTACCGGGGGACTGTCCCAGGCGGTGTCACACGTGTGCGGTCACCTGAGTGCCTCAAAGGGGCCCCGAGGCCATGGCCAGGAGGGTTCGTGGGCTGCAGAGCTGCTCCTCCCGCGCAGTTCAAGAGGAGGAACGCGCTGTGCCGCCCGGCCGCCGATGCCCAGTGTGACCTGCCCGAGTTCTGCAGCGGCTCCTCCGCCTCCTGCCCCGCGGACACGTACGTGCAGGACGGGCACGACTGCGGCCACGGCTCCGGCTACTGCTACCAGGGGCGCTGCCAGTCCGCAGACCTGCACTGCAAGCGGCTCTACGGGAGAGGTAACGGGCTGTGCCGGGGGCAGCGGCGCCGCAGCATCGCGGTGCTCGGTTTGTGCCCGCAGCCTTCAAGGCACCAGCCTCGGGTGAGCGTGGGGCACCGGGAGAGAAGGCACAGCACCAGGAAAACGTTTCAAGCTCTGTTTTGGCTCTGGTTACCAGAGTCCCCAGTGCTTCACACATAACAATGGAAAGAACAAAATGCAAATTAATTTCTGTGGGCAAACTCAATCAGAGAACTTCTCCATTTGCTACTCCCCTGCCGATTTCTGAGGTTCACGACTGCTGGGGGTTTGGGCAAGGACAGGCATGTTTTCTCTAATTAAATAATGAAAAATGAAGTTATTAGATATCATAATATGTTCCTTTGTGTTCCTTTTAACTGTAACAAATATTATTGCTAAACTTGTAGATTCAAGGAATGCTCCCGTGGTCTGTTACGAGGAGATCAACGGGCAGCGGGACAGGTTTGGGCACTGCGGGTTCAAGAGGGGAAACAAGTACCAGTCCTGTGCTTGGAGGTATGCTGGGGAGGGGCACTGGCTCTGCTAAAATGCATGTTTAATTGGGATTAGACAATCAAGAGAAGGGGCAAGACTCCAGCTGATGGTGAGATTTGTGAAGCAATAAATACCTCTGTGTGTGTTGTCCTTGATACAGTCTCTCCTCATGTCACAGCTCCTCCCTTGGACTTCCCAGTCCTGCTGATGTTTTCTCACCAGACTGTGCTGTTTAATGTCGCAGCGTTGGTCAGGCAGTATCTGTGTGTGTCTGTGTGTGTTTGATACACCTCCTGTGCAAACTGGCTTTCCAGGAATCTCAAGTGTGGGAAGTTAATCTGCACGTACCCGTCCCTCAAGCCCCTCTCGTCGGCTGCTGCCGCCGTGATGTACGCGCGGGTGCGGCAGCACCTGTGCGTGTCCCTGAACCACCTGAGCGTCCCCATATGGCTGGACCCGCTCCTGGTGCCGCCAGGGACAAAGTGTGGCTCCGGAAAGGTAAGGAAATCTTTGCAATCCTCTGAAATGACAAATAGAAACTGTAAATATTAACAAGACAACAGAAACACTTGTTCCTTGCAGCAGTGATGTTTAGAAACACTGTAAAAACTTGCAAACGTTGCCGTAGAGGTTTGGTGGGGTGTGAGCACTAAACGTGACCTGGCCCCAGGACAGAACTGTGGCTTGTCTTTTTTTTTTTTTTTTTAAAATAGTGTGTTTTCCTTTCCCTTTGGGCCATAGCCTGATGTGCTGAGCGCTGTGTAGGTGAGGCAGTGCTGGCCTGGAGCTGCCGTGGTTTTTCCCAGGTGTGTATAAACAACACGTGTCACCCACTCTCGGTGCTGGGATTCACCTGCGACAGCAACACCAACTGCCACGGCCACGGCGTGAGTCCCGGGGATGCTGTGCTGGGCGGGCAGGCTGCAGCGCTCCCTGCACACCTGCACCGCCTCCCCGGGCCCTTCCAGGTGTGCAACAACAAGGGCAGCTGCCACTGCTACCCGGGCTGGCAGCCCCCCGACTGCCGGCGGAGGGGATCGCGCCGGGGCCGCAAGGACGGCGGCGGGCGGCGGGCGGAGGGAGGTGAGTGCGGGGCTGGGGCCCGGCCGGGGCAGCGCCGCCGGCGCCCCGTGCCCAGCTGGGCTTCTCCTGCCAGGCGTGCACAGAGCCCTGGAGGACGGCGAGATGGCCTGGCTGGTGCTGGGCTCCAGCCTGGTCCTGCTCGTCCTCACCGCCGCCCTGGGGCTCGGCCTGTGGCGGCAGCAGGTGCTGGGCCAGTGCCGCGGGGAGCGGCCACGCACGCAGGGGTGAGAGCCTGGGGGTACAGGGGGGACAGGGCTGAGAGCCTGGGGATGGAGGGGGGACGGGGGTGGGGGCGTGGGGGGGCG
>WAAE01006076.1:155088-254044 GCA_013400495.1 Nicator chloris | reverse complement strand
GAGCTCAGTCTGGAGCCGGAGCCAGACCCAGAGCTCAGCCTGGAGCCAGACCCAGAGCTGGCCCCGGAGCTGCAGATAGATCTAGAGCTAGAGGCAGACCTGGAGATGAAGACAGACACGGACCCAACACCAGAGCCAGAGCTGGAGCAGCACCATGGGCACTAATTAAAGGTGTTGGGCAAAGCTGGAGTCATGGCCAGTGCCCCATGGTTTTATGCTTACCTAGTTTGTGTTTTTTGTCAGTTAACCCTGCTCCCAGGGCCTAGGGGCCACAGCTGGTGAGATTGTCTCCTTTTCTCTGTGGGCACATGGTGGTGGTTGGGATTTGCCCATCTGTGAGGGCTATGAAGCTGCCTGATGCTGGGGACTGTGTGGCAGGGTGCTCAGGTGCTGTGGTGCCCCTGAAATGGACCTCTCTGTGTGACTGTGGATGCGTGTGGCTCATGGTCCCCTCCTCAGAGCTGGGGACCAGGGAAGGCCACTGCCCCATGTGGTGGCCGTGGTGCTGGCTGTGAGGCTGTCACCTCTGTTTTGTGTGTGAGGTGTGTTTCCTGCAGTGCCCCTCCTGCACCCCGCAGAGATGTCAATCCTGCAGTTTGGACCCCTGGCCCTGCCCTTGCCGTGCACTCCCAGTGCTGCAGCCCCAGCCTCTGTCTGCAGCACTCACACATTCCCCCCAGAAAGCTGCTGTTTGGGGCGGCCCTGCTCAGAGCATCCTGCTGACCCCCCTCTGGTGGTGGGACCCCACTGGCAGCCCCAGTGACCCCCAGCACCGTGGGGAAGGCAGCAGCACCCCCTGTGTTTGTGCACCTCTGGCCAGGTGCCAGGTGAGCATCGGCCACCCCAGGCCAGCTGTGGCTCCTGCCTGCCACAGCTGGGTCAGCAGCCCACTGCAGACACGTGTGGCATTGCCAGGAGGGGGGGGACGCACAGGCACAGCAGCAGTGTCCCTCCCATCCCAGGGAGCCTGGCAGGAGCCAGCTCACAGCCCCAGGGACAGGACCCCAAGGCCTTCCCATGGGTGGATGCCCAGAGGGACAGAGTTTAATGTTTGCTCCAGGACAAAGCCTTATCAGCAACCTTTAGCCGTGTTTGCCCAGAGCCGCTGGCCATCGGGGCCGGCCCGGCCCCCAGGACAAGGTGCTGGTGCTGGCTCAGCACAGGCCAGGGGGCCAGGCCACAGCACGTCCCGGCACAGCCGGCGGCAGCGATGGAGGCCGGCGGTGACACGGAGGAGCCCCCCCTGCCGCTGCCACTCGCCAGCTTTCAGGTCTCCGAGGAGTTTGGCTTCCTGCTTCCCGAGCCTCTGGTAGGAGCTGGCTGTGCCTCCCCATCTGCATGCCACAGCAAAAGAGAGGGGTTGGTGAGCAGCTTTCTGGGGCAGCTTTGGTTTAGCATTTTGCTCTGACACTGCACAGAGAACAACGAGGAGGGCAGCTGCTATTTTGGCACAGGCAGTTTCATAGGACAAACCCCGACCCTTGGAAAATGCTGAAAGCAGCTGCAGCGGGCAGCACAGAGGAGAGGTGAAGGAGCTCTGCCATTTACACACTGGCCTTGGCTCTACAGGGTTTTGGGGAGCACAGGAAGGGCAGGTCTCCTGTGCCCGTGGTGGGGCTTTTCTTACTGGCCTGGCTGCAGTGGGAGCGGACGGGGACAGACAGATCGTGGTCACCATCCGTTGGTTTGTGACCACACAGGCTCGCCTTGCAGGAGGGGCAAGCAGACACAAGGCAGCAGCAGTGGTGTGCGAGGCTGGGTGGGTGCTGGGGGAGCCCGGGCACGTTCACAGCCCTCCCTCTGCCTCCCTCACCAAGACAGAGCTGCCGGCCCCCTACGGGCCCTGGATGGACATCGCCCGGCAGCTGCCGCAGCTGATCGTGAGCCATCGGCTCCGCTCACGCGTTCAGCAGGTACGCTGCTCTCCTTCCTGCCTCCGGGGCTCTCTCACACCTTGGTCTGACACAGCAGAGTCTGAAACGTGCAAAAGCAACCCAGCAGCACGGATGTGCTGAGCCAGGACTGACACCAGGCGACAGCAAAGTCTTAACATTGGCACAGAAATAACTCCTGCACCAGATCCAAGCGCTCAGCAGCCAGCAAGGGCTGGAGCAGGGCCCCTCTAGGTGTCACAAGAACCATCTCTCATCCCAGCCATGCTCCCTGCCAGAGGAGCACAGGTGCTTCAGCAGCTTCCAGTCAGGCTCGACCCTTTTGGCAGGGATCAGCTGCTCCCATGGGCATCCCAGCAGCAGGAGGAGGGACTCCTCTTTGTGGAAAATCCCATGGGTTACTGTCGCTGCTCACAAACCAGGAACGGTGCAGCAGGAGCAAATCCTGCAGAGCAGGTGGGAAGGGAGGCTTAAAGGCAGGGGACAAGCACTGGGAGGGCTCCCCTGGCTGGCAGGGCAGGGGCTGTGGCACTGCTGGCTCTGCTCCTGGCTCCCGAGGGTTTCCCTGGCAGATGCCGCAGCTGAGCCCCCAGCACCTCCAAGGACGAGAGGAGCTGCACTTGGCACACCTGGTGCTCAGCTTCATCACCATGGGCTACGTGTGGCAGGAGGGCGAGGAGGGCACCGTGCAGGTAAAGGCAAGGTAAAGCAGGTTCACCTGCTCCTTGGGCTCTGGGAGCTGATGCTGCTCCCTCAGAACTGATCCCATGGGAGCCAAGCCCTTTCCTGGGGGAGCGTGCCCCCTCTGCCTGGTGCTGCCTGCAGACTGGCACCTTTCTGCAGCCTGGCAACATCCCCCCCTTCCCCTGTGCTTTGTGCCACTCAGGTCCTGCCCCGAAATCTCGCTGTCCCCTACTGGGAGGTGTCACAGGCCCTGGGCCTCCCGCCCATCCTCAGCCACGCAGACTTTGTGTTGGCCAACTGGAGGAGGAAGGACCCCAACGGGTAAACGGGCACATGCCAGAGGATGAAGCGTGGTTCTTCCTGTGGTTGGGCAGCAGGGATGAGCGGGTGTGGGGGACAGACTGTTCCCACGCTGCTCCTGCTCTGCCAAAACCCCTTGAATCCCACCTTTGCTGGGGTTGGCCTCATGGGTGTGGACACAGGAACTCTCTGGGGACATGGGGGTCTCTGGAAGCAGTCCCTGGGGACAGCTCCTCTGTTCCCTCAGAGCACAGACCCTCACTAGAACAATTGATAATCTCTCTCTCTCTCTCTCTCTCTCCTTTTCTTGTGCATTTGTTGGCCATAACTGAAATGGCTTCAGGCCTCTGGAAATGGAGTAAGTAGTTAATGCTCATTTATTTTCTAACGGTGTTGGTTTTGTTTGGATTGGCTCAGCTCTGCAGCACTGCTTGGGCTGAACCTCTCTTCATGTGTGCACACAAGAACAGTGTTTGTCACACAAGTGCCACTGTGATGACAGCAAAGGGACTGTGGCAGAGCTGCTGGCTGCTCTGGCTGCACAGAGCCAGGGGCCACGGGCCATGGGGAGGGCACGGGGAGGATGGCAGGGCCCCCAAACCAGAGCAGTCCTGCTCCCCTGTCACTCTGTGCCAGCTCCTCTCGGCACAGGGTGCAGGTAAGAGGCTCTGGAGTCTGGGATGGTTTTGTTCCAAGGGCTCAGTGGGCGCCACAGCGTGTAGGGAAATCCTGAGCCACCCCCCCAATGCCTCTGCTGGGCCCCTTTGTGCAGGAACCTGGACCCCATCATCACACTGCCTGGGGGAGAGAGCCTGCGGGGCTTCATCCTTGTCACCCTGCTTGTTGAGAAGGCAGCTGTGCCTGGCATTAAGGTGGGTACTGCTCTGTCTCAGGGCTCTTTGCTGACTGCCCTGTAAAGTGCCCGAGGTGCACCCCAGGGTGTTCCTGTCCCCTGAGCCCGGGCTGGGGAAGGGGCAGAGCTGCCACGGGTGGGTCCAGAGCCACTGCACACAGACTGCTACCCCTCTGTGAGTCGGTGCTCTCCCCCCTCCTTTGACAGGCAATCACCCGGGCCCTCGGGGCCACCCTGCAGCGTGACAAGGACACCCTGCTCAGAGCCCTGGGGGAGCTGGCAGGGGCCATCGAGGCCATGACTGCGGCGCTGAGGCGGATGCACGGTGAGAGCAGCTGCTGCCTGTGCCTGCTGCAGCTCCTCACACACGGGGTGTAGCTGCCCTTCACCTCTGATCTGGTTGGCTTCCTCCTAGACTATGTGGATCCAGAAGTTTTCTACTCTGTGATCCGGATCTTTCTCTCTGGGTAAGTGCTCCCTGTTTCCCTTTAGGGCCACTGTGCTGGCAGCTCCCAGCTGGGGGGAGCTGGGAATGTGCAGGGAAGGGGCAGCCCAGATGGGATTTGGAGTTCCCCAGGGCAGGGACCAGCATTGTGTCTGGCAGTGATGCTCCCTGGAGCATCGTGATCCTGTCCCTCAGGAATTCCTGGCCACTGGATCAGTTGGGCAAGGACTGTGGCCAAGGGCTGGGGTCTGTCTCCCTCCAGCTTCTCTCCATCCCACGCTTCAGCTCAGCCCTGACAGCCAGAATTGTGCACAATTTAAACTTTCCTGCTCTTGGCTGAACAGTTTTGACAGGAGAAGAGGAATTTCTCTTTACTTCCACACTGTGTAGACAAAGCTGCAAAGCTGAGCAGAGGCTCTTCCCACTGCGTGTTAAGGAAACACCCATTAACAATCCTCTTGCTGCTGCTCTTACAATTCTGTCAGCTGAAAAAAGGAAAATCCCCCCCAGTACTGAAAACACCATTTGGGCAAGGCAGAGCCACGGCCCCAAGAGCCCAGCGTGGCACGTTCAGCATCCCTCAGCACCCCTGTGGGGCTGCAGCCTTGGTCCCAGGCTTCTCGGGGGGTTCTATTTTTATTTCTCTCCATCATATCTCAGCATTCCCAAGCAGATGGCTCCATGCATCATGATTAAGTTTCTCTCATTTTTTATCCCAGCTGACCTTGTCTCGATGGTCATCAGCTTGGGAAAACATGCCTTTTAAATTCCCTTCTGCTTATAAGAACTTCCCACTCATAGAGGTTACTATAAATACAATCCTGGGAGAACTAAAAATATTCTGGTATTTGATAATGAATCTGTTTTCTCTGCTGTTTGTGTAAAATCTGTTCCTGTAGCCCAACAGACACTGCAGCCAGCACCAAAAGCCTCATGGAATGGTGCATTCTGCTAAAAGTCAACAGATATTTTTGTGCCAGGCACTTTAGCTCCCTGAGATTGTAACGTCTGTCTCCATTTGGGTGTGAGCACTTCTCCGTTTGGGCACAAGGGGGGCTGACAGGGTCTGAGTTCAGGGTGTGTGTGGGAGGCACCAGCACTGCTGGCTCCCGACCTGCCCAGGACCAGCAGCTTCAGAGGGAGGAAATCCCATCCTTGCCTTGTTATCTGCAGAGATAAGCAGAGGAAGGCTGGCCTGGCCTCTATCTGTCTTTTAAATGCCTTTAAAGAAGACTTCACCTTGAGTAACAAGAACAAAGGAAAATCCAAACTTCAGGGGCTCAGAGGACTGTTTGGGTGACTACCTGCTTCTCCAAATGGCCACTGACATTCAAGGAATTGATGTGAAGTGCCACTATTGCCCTGCCAAGTGCCCCCTCCCCTGTTGCACACCTCGGGCAGCTCTGCTGGCAAAAACCTTCCTGAACTGGAGCAGGAGGTGCAGCCAGGCAGGGCAGTGTGTGCCAGCACCATGCCACAGGGTGCTCACCAGGGCATGGAGATCCCACGAGAATTAAGGATTTCTCCTTACACCCATGGCCTCATTGTGTGCTTTGGCACAGCACTTCATTTCCAGGTGTATCTCCTGTTTGAGGAAGGCTGACACGGCTGAGTTGGAGGAGGAGATCCATGGGCTGGGCCAGGAAGGTTTTGCTCAATCTTGCCAGCCCAAGGTCCCTTCTCACAGGCCCCTGTCCCCAGCCCCATGGCCGCTGCCTGACTGCCGTGTCTCCTGCCCAGCTGGAAGGACAACCCTGCCATGCCCCACGGGCTCGTCTACGAGGGGGTGTCCCCGGAGCCGCTGGCCTTCTCGGGGGGCAGCGCGGCGCAGAGCTCGGTGCTGCACGCCTTCGATGAGCTCCTGGGCATCTGCCACCGCCACGACACGGGTGAGCCACAGCTGCTCCTCCTCCGGGGAACCAGGGCACGGGAACAGAGCAGCCAGGGCCAGTCCCGTGACTGTGCCAGCCCTGGCGGGCAGGAGGACGTGTGCCCATCTCATCCTTGCAGAGCCTGCCTGGGACCAGGCTCTGCCCACTTCTGGGGAGGAAGGTTGGAAATGTGTCTCTGGCGGGTGCTTCCTCACCATGATAAATGCACAAAGCACACATTTGGCTTCTTGCATGACAGCTTTTTGCTGGGGTTCTCTGTGGGCCCAGAGGTGAGGGAGCAGAGTGTGCAGGCATCCTGCCCGTGAGAGGTGATTCATAAAGCTCCATTTTAGTCCAGCCCACAACAGAAATATTTACCAGAAATTAGCAAAACCACTTTACTAGCAAAAAAATACGCCAAACAAAAAGGCTGGCAGCAGGGCTAAACCCTGCCTTTTAGGGCTAGCACCAGCCCTAATGGAGCACTGACCTAATACGGGTTTTCTCGCTCACTTAATTGGAGGCAGAGCAGAGGAGGCTGTGCCGGCTGCCAGGGGTCCCTACAAACTGTGCCAGCACCACGGCTCCAGGCCAGTTTCTCTCCTAGAGGCATGGGGCCTTTAATCCACTTACCCACAGCTTATTCCTCCCTTTGCTGATGTCTTGCAGCTGCCTTCCTGCACAGGATGAGGGACTACATGCCCCGCCCGCACCGGGCCTTTGTGGAGCGCATCCAGCGCGCCGTGCCGCTGAAGCAGCACGTGGAGCGCTCGGGGGACGCGCGGCTCCGCGCCGCCTTCAACCGCTGCGTGTCGGCGCTCACCAGCTTCAGGTCCTACCACATCACCATCGTCACCAAGTACATCGCCTCCGCGGCGGCCAAAGCCAAGGCCGGGCGGGCGGAGCCCGCTGCCGGGGCTGGCCGCTCTGCGGGAAAGGCCCCGTCTGCCCTGGAGGCCAAAGGAACCGGCGGGTCCCACATCTTCAGCTTCCTGAAGAGCATCAGGGACACCACCAGGGAGGGGATGATAAGCGCCTGACCTACCCCAAGGGTTGCCCAAAGTGGGTGCAGGAGGCCAAGGGGCTTCGGTGTCTGTCTGCAACGCACAAGCCAAGCCCCATCCCCGCCACCAGCAGCAGCGTTCCCACCTGTGCACGTCTGGGACACGAGGAACACCTCGGGGCTGCTGAGGAAGAGCAGTGCTGCTGCCGCTGCCGCTGCCTCCCCCGGCAGGCACACAGCGAGCTCAGCATCCTCCCCGGCCACCGGGGTGGGCACAGTGTCCTCCTGTGGCTCTGGATCAGCGCATCACCCCCGGGCCCCAGGGAGGGGCTGTGTCCCTCCGAGCCCCCCTCCTTCCCCGCTCCGCCCCGGGCGTGGGGCCGCAGCTCGGGTAGGCACGGGTGGGCTACACGGACGAATAAAGCAGCGATTCCCGAGCCAGCCCCGAGCCCGGGCCCCGTGTCCGTCCTCACAGCGCTTCTCCATCGCCAGGTGGCGGAAGAAATCCGCGTTTGGCTCCCCGAGCGGAGGAGCGGAGCGGGGCAGGGTGGGGAGGTGACACGGGGGGCATTGGGGGTGCAGGGCGGGACGGGCTCGGGGGACAGCGAAGGGCAAGGAGGAGCTCCCCGCTGTGACCCCCAGCCTCTGGCACCCGGACACGGCTCCTGTCCCCCACACCGGCAAAGGGGCCAGGATTACTCCACAGGGGAAGGCCAACGAACACAAACTCTCCTGTCATGGGAGCGGCGCCGAAGCCACCCAAACCCAGCCGCGAGAGGAGCGTGGATGAGAGAAGGGAGCCAAGCTGTGGGATAAGTGCGGGGTGTCCAGGAGGCTGCTGTTCCCGGGAAGAGGCACAGGGGTTGCTCTCCATGACCAACTCCATGGCCCCTCCCGCTTCATTAAGGGTCAGGACACCACAGAGCAAAGCTGCAGCACCGGGGGTCACACGGGCTTCACTTTGTCTCGGTGGTGACACAGTCCTGCAGTAGGGGACATGGGGACACGTGGCTTCCCCAAGGGGCCAGCATGGGAAAAATATTTCTGACAGACCCCTGCTCCTCGCTGGCACCGGCAGCAGAACAACACCCATTGGTGCCAGGGTCAGCCCAGCCTGGGGGCTCCTGTGCTGCAGCCCCCGTGCTGCTCCCGAGTGTCACTGCCCGGCCCCAGGTGCAGGAACCGCCTCACCTCGCACCTCCCGCTGGGCTGAGTGGGCACAGCCCTGCACCAAGGTGCTAAAGGTTTTTTTATAATGCCAGGTGCCCATGTTGCCCTTTTCTAGCAAGCCAGCATGCCCAGATTCCTTGGAATTGGCATTTTTAGGGAATCGGGCCATATGGCTCTGTTTTGCCTCCCCAGGTTTTGCTGGCACAGGCTGCAGAGGCAGAATTCACACCCAATCAGTGTCTTGGTGCAAAAATAGCCCTGGCAGTGCCCCTTCTGCACTATCAGAAGACAGTCAAGGTCCTTTGAAATGAGATGTTGTTCCCATAAGGGCAAAAACAAGCTCAGCACACTGTAGCTTGAATTATTAAACTCTTGCTAAATTGTATTTTGTGCTCTTTTTTTGAATACAGCCCTAAAACTGGGGCTTCAGAGATGACTTCAGTAAACAACCCACGGGAACGTGTCAGCACCTTTAAATCTTTGCCTGGCAGCACTCCTTCCACTTGATCTTCATTTCTGAATAGCTGCTGCATATTTCATGTAGGAAATATTTCATCCCAATGATTGTCTTGGTCTATTACATTTCAGACCATTTCAGGAAAACAGCAAACTTGGACCAGGGGAAAAATCCCTCCATCTAAATGAGAACTGCAGCCAGGACTGGGGGGAGCTGGGGCAGGCTGGCCCCGCGGGGGACGGGGCTCCTCACAAACGCCCAAACCCCCTGTGCAGCAGCGATGCCACTGCCAGGAAGGGCACAGGAGCCCCAGCAGCTGGGGTTTCCTCCTTCTGCACCCTCCCTTCCCAGAACACGCTGCCCCGTGTCACCGGGGGCAGGAGCAGGAACTGAGCAGCCAGGAGGATGGATTTGTGGCAGCTCAGAAGAGAAAAGGGGAGATGGGAAATCAGAGAGAGTCAGAGGGCCCTGGAGAACCGAGGGCTTTCCCTGCTCTGGAGGGCACAGTCCCCTTCTTTCGGTGAACAAAGAAGGTGCCTAAGGAACTGCAGAGCAGGAGTCAGCCCTCTGTGTCCCCAGGGCAGCAAACTGCACAGCACAGGCTCCCCATGCCTGAGGTCACCCAATGCTCTGTTACAGCCAGCTCACAAACAATCAGCTGCAGCTCTTTGGAATTGAATTCTGTAAGGATCCTGCCGCTCTGGAAGTACCAGATAGTGAGGCACAGCCAGGCACAGGCCTTTCCTCTCTGCTCTCCTGGCAGGCTGAGACAGCTGCTCCAAGGGAGCTTTGATTCCTCTCTGTTTTCAAACCCTTGCTGTCTAACATTGATCACAAGACACAGACATCTGAGGTCTCAGGTGCATTCTGACTGGAAGCATGTGGCATTTAAATAATTTATGCCTATGCCTAAAAACGGCACAATGTGTTTGAGGATAACCCTGTGCTTGGCATCCACTGCATCCCACCAGTGGGAACTGTGCTGCCACAGGCTGCCAACCTGAGGCCCCACTCTGTCCTGAAGGTTTGTTTGGCAGCCCAGGGGAGCCCAGAATGTGTGGGGTGAGTCCAGGCACAGCTGCCCATCACCTCTCCCAAGCAGCAACGCCCAGGCTCTGCTGCTCGCTGTCAGACCCCAGCTGGGACAACCTGAGCACTGGAACAGGCAGGCTTGAGACCATTTCTGCAGCTCTGTAATAGAATTGATGTTATTTCAGCAAGAGAAAAGCAGCAAAAGAGCAGAGTCCCCTCCCTCCTCCAGAGGTGCTGCCCCCAGACCTCAGCTCCCCAAGGTGCAGTGAGGCTGGGATGCATTGCCCAGTTTGGGGTTTTGCACCAACTCCCTGAGCCCAGCTGATCTGCTGGGTCAGCTGGGGCTGACGCCTGCCAGGGCGTGGATGGAAAAACAGGAGAGATGTCACAGCCCTTGTCCACGTCCAGAGCAGCAGCTCCAGCCCCAGACTGGTGCCACCCACACAGAAATCTCCCTTCCCTCTGGAGCCAGGCGCTGTCCCTGCAGCACTGAGGCACTGGTTTCCCCTGTGGAGCTGCCCCTCAGAGCTGCCCAGCAGCCCAACAGCTCCTCCAGCCACATTCTGGAGTGTCCACCTGAGTCCTGGCTTTTGTTAAGCAGAGTTTTCCCCACGATAGCCCACGGGCAGAGCTGTGTGATGGGGAAGGGAGCCTGGTGCACGCCCAAGGTGGCAGGAGGAGGCCTCACCTGGGCACAGCCCTGGGACCAACCCACAGGAGGTGGCCAGCCCTGCCTGCCAGGCACCCTCTGCTCCCTGGGCCTTGCCCATCATCCCACCCACCCTGCTGGCTCAGGCTTTCCATCCTTCTCAATCTCTCTGCCTCTGGGTCCCTCCTTGCCGTGCCCGGCTCTCACCTGGCTCACCGTCCACTGAGACAAATCTGAGCAAAAGTTCCTGAGCTGCCCATGGGCACTGGCAGCCCTTCCCTGGTGCTGGGCTGCCAGCCCCCTCCACAGGAACCCCCACAGCCCCCAGGCAGACTCAGCCAAGTGCTTTCCTCCTTTTGTCCCCGTGAATATTTGAAATTGAACAGGAATACAAACATTTGGATTCTAGACACTTCCCAATTCTGGCCTTATTTATCACACTTGGCTCTGCTCCTGGAGCTGGGGCCAGAAGAGGCTCTGAATGATTTAAGTGATTTAACATGCTGTGCATAGATCAATCTCCCTCTCCCCTCCAGCCACAGGTTTCCCTTTGTGGTTTGCTGCACACTTATTATATCCATCAATATCTAAGTAATTAAAATCCCCCATTATCTGGGTTCTGGCTCCCTTACAATCTCCTCATAAGCCATAAACTCGTTCATGATCAACCTCCCTGAAGTGTCTGGGAGTCTGCAGCCCCATCTCAGGGTCCCCAGGCTGTTGTGACATCGTGAAGGTCCCGCTGGAGCCACGGCTGTTATTCCTCTCCCTGTGCTCCTGGTCTGTGCCAGGACTGCTCATTTCCATCCCCATCTTTCTCCGTTCAGTGCTGAGTTTATCTCAGGGCAGCTCCCCCAGCTCCTGCTTCCCTTGTGCTGCTGGAGCAGAGCTTTGGACCTGCTGCAGCCCTGGGAGCACCCGGGGCTGCCGGGCTCCAGATCCCACATCCCAAATTCTGCCCTGCTGCAGAGCCAACTGCTGCACCTTGGGAAGGCAGCAAGTCCCCCATGCTGTCACACCTGTGGCCCAAATGTCCCTGCACTGTGATCAGGGGCCACCCAGGGCTTTTCTGGGACGGCCAGGTGACTTCCTTGTCACCTGCCTGGGCTCTGTTCCTGCACACCTCACACAGGTCTCGAAGCAATTGATTAGTAACAGCCAAGTTTGCCTTGTAACCCCCACCGGGAGGGATGTGAGAGCACAGAAAATAATCACCTTCACCTTCTTTCTGGTGCTGCCACTTGTCCCAGAGCTGAGGCTGTCCCCAGGGCACCGAGCCCCTGGGAGCACCCAGCTGGCACAGGCAGAGGCTCGATCTGCACCTGGGGAAGGGCTCAGCTCTGCAGTGACTGCGGGCCAGATGCCATCACAGGCCGTGACTCGAGGCAAAAAGTGCTAATGACAGCATGGGGGAGGAGAGAGGAGCTGCTAAATTACACCTCATATGGGGAGGGATTGGGGAACAGATTGAGAGGCCACCACTGCTACGAGGATGACACAGGGCTGGGAGATGGTAAAATCCTCATTACCAGACAACAGAGGCCCAGAGGGACCTTTGGGAAGGAGTTTTATTTCCCTAAAATCCTTGGTGTCTGGCCAGTGTTTGTAAAGCTTTGCACTGTTAGAGCTGTTGGTAAATAAAGGAACCAGAGACCCAAACACTGGCACTGGAATAAAAATAGCTTCGTATGGGGCAAACGAAGGGTGGGAACAAGGCACAGGCGGGTCCTGACGAAGGTGTCACCATTTCTCTGCTGGCCAGGGTGCCCAGCCAGGCTGGGAGCAGCGTTTCACCAGTGCCTGCACGGTGGCACGTCCCCGTGCCAAAGAGGATGTGCCATGGGCTCCTGAACGCCTGTTTGCCGAGTTAGTCACCTCAGCCCGCAGCTGCTGGGCCTGATAAAGCAGGGCAAACACGGCTCCTGCAGCCCCAGGAGCACAGGGACCCCGTCAGGCAATCTCTGCCCGGCAGCCTCGCAGCTCTCGGCAGCCCCATTTCTTAGAAAAGACAAAAAAAAGGCACAGAGACAAGACACTGCTATTATTGCACTGAGAGGCTGTGTCATGCTGGGCTCTGCAGCTAAATATATTCTGTGTTTACTGTAAGCAAGGACAGTGGGAAGCCTTCCCAAACGGCACGGGGGCTGCTCCCATTTTTTCAGCTATCAATCACGCCTGGCTTGAGCCATTTTTATCCTGACACAAATGGAAAATATTTTCCTGCTTTAATTTCTACTGATCAAAGATACTTCCTCAACAGAGAGGAGCCCCACAGCCCCGGGGGGTGGGTGGGGAAGAAGTCCCCGAGGAAACTATTTGCCTGAGGGGACGTGGGACACAGCTCACGTGTGATGGGACTCCCCACGAGCAGAGGGGGCACATCAGGACACCACCCCTGAGAGGGGGGACACAGCCCCACAGCCCAGGACACCACCCCTGAGAGGGGGGACACAGCCCCACAGGTCAGGACACCACCCCTGAGAGGGGGACACAGCCCCACAGCCCAGGACACCACCCCTGACGGGGGGGACACAGCCCCACAGCCCAGGACACCATCCCACCAGCCCAGGGGCAGCTGGCCAGGCTATTATTCCTTTCTCTTCCCCAATTAATTGGCCAAACAAGAAACTTGGTGTTTACCACATGCCTGCCCAACACAGCAGAGACACCTTGACCCTGCCCCCAGGTGTGCAGATCCCCTTGCTGCACCAGGATCCAGCTGTTCCCCAGCTGCTGCCATGAGGACAGAGGCCTGCCGAGGGGCAGGCTGTGGGGTCAGATATCTGTTTGCTTTCTGGGTAAGAGTTCCCTAAACAGCATTGGAAAATGCTCCTTCCCCGCAGCTCATGGTGGCCGGAACTGACTCAGCTTCTGCACAGAGGGCCCTGGACATGAGCTCACTGGCCTCAGCAGCCTGACGTCACAGCAGCACTGTTTACTGACAGACCACGTATTTTACTGCTCTTTGTGCCCATCAGAGTGGTGAGGGCAGGCTCCCAGTGTGTCCCTGCAAGCCCCGGCTCCCTCAGCCCCACACAGAGCCCTGTGATGGGCACATTCTCTCCACAAGGTGACACAAAGTCAGATCGGGTTTACTTCTCCCGGGCAGACGCCAACAACGGCAGAGCACAAACTGCTGCCTGGCCTTGTGCTTCGACCCTGAAGCACGGAGGGCTCAGAGAGCCGTGGGAGCCCGCAGAGCCCAGGCTCACCCTCAGCACTTTGCTGCTCAGCCATGCCCTGCCAGAGGGACTGCAAAGCACTGCTTGCTACGCACACAGCATCGCCCTCTCCCCTTCCCTCCCCTCCCACACAACTGAAATCTGCTGGCAGCTCTAAACTGGTTCGTTTTTGTCTGAACTGCTGCATAAATAACCCACCAGACAGCCTGAAGCCCCCACACACTGACACCTGACAGCAAGTCAAGGGCAGATCTCGGGAACAAAGACAAGGCTCCCATGTAAACAAGGGCTCCGTCACTGAGACTGTAACTGATTGTGGGGAAACATCTAGAAGGCATTACCCACATCTGAGGGCAGAGCTGTCACTGGCTGCTGCTCGTGTCCAGGTTGCAGCACTTGGGCTGGTGGCTCTGGCTGGGGCCAGGACACCAGGGGAGCCCTCTGTGCTGTACAGAGCAGGGCTGTGCCCACAGATGATCCCGGGTTCGTGGAGCTCTCTGCTCCAGTTCTGCCCGGCTCAGACCTGTGGTAGGTGACACTGCCCCGGCGCCTGAAACTGCCAGCCTTGCCTGTCCCAGGGCTGGGCTTTACAGCCCTGCTGCTGCTCTTTGAGCAGGACTGACGTGTGCAGCTGGTGGCAGTTTTCTGGGGAAAACAACCACTGGCAAAAGTTCACTTACCTGCCGTAACCCATGGCCCTGGGGACAGCCAGAGCCCAGGCACAAACCTGGGACACCCATGGAGCAGCTCCCACCCCCCTACAGCAGCTGGGCCACAGCCAGCCCCAGCTGAGCTGGCAGGAGCTGCAGCAAGGCCTCGGCACTCAGAAAGTCCCCCTGAACACCCAGGTGCAGCCAGCAGCCCCTGTGGCTCAGGCACGGCCACAGGGATGGGAAGGGCATCACAGAAATTGCTTTTCTAGCAGCTCAAAGTGAAGTTGCTGGGCCACCAGAGACGGTGGTAGGAGCCAAACACCATCTGTTCTCTCCCAGGAACTCTTCTGTTAGTGGAGAAATGAGCTGCAAGGCTGATAACTCTGCAGAGCCAAGCTCATCTCCCAGACGATCAACATGGCATCGGCTCCCTGATAAATCTCCACGGACGCAGCTTTGCTGTTTCCCTCCTTCCCGTCCCAGGTTTCTTCTCCCAGTGATACTCAGCTACACAGACCCAAACCTCAGCTGTCCCTCTCCAAAACACAGCCAGGTCAGGAGCTCCTTCTGCCACGTCCCACTTTGCTTCGACACAAAATTAAGGAACTGAAAACTAAATTCTGCTCAAGAAGCGTGTCCCTCTGACCTTGGACCTGGCTTGGCTCTTTCAGCATGAAGCCAGTGTTTGCCATCCTGGGCCCTTGCAGGCTTTCCCTTGTGCCTGGCCCCAGGCAGACCCACGAGCAGGAGCCTTTGGTGCTCCCGTGCCCGGCCCAGGATCTCCTCTGCACGGCCACAGCCCTGCCTGGGTACCCCGATGGGCACAGCAGAGCCCCAGGCTGGCACGGCAGGGTCTCAGGCTGGCACGGCAGAGCCCCAGGCTGGCACGGCAGGGTCTCAGGCTGGCACGGCAGGGTCTCAGGCTGGCACGGCAGAGCCCCAGGCTGGCATGGCAGGGCCCCAGGCTGGCACCGCCACCCCCGCCCCGCTCCCGTCCCGCTGCCGCGGCTCTGGAGCGCAGCCACGGAGGCTGCGGGAGCCCCGGGGGCACCGCAGAGCCCGCGGAGCCGGAGCGGCACAAAGGCACAAAGGCACAAAGGCACGAAGGCACAAAGGCACAAAGGCACGAAGGCACAAAGGCACGAAGGCACAAAGGCACGAAGGCACAAAGGCACAAAGGCACAAAGGCACGAAGGCACAAAGGCACAAAGGCACAAAGGCACGAAGGCACAAAGGCACGAAGGCACAAAGGCACGAAGGCACAAAGGCACAAAGGCACAAAGGCACGAAGGCACAAAGGCACGAAGGCACAAAGGCACGAAGGCACAAAGGCACAAAGGCACAAAGGCACGAAGGCACAAAGGCACGAAGGCACAAAGGCACGAAGGCACAAAGGCACAAAGGCACAAAGGCACGAAGGCACAAAGGCACGAAGGCACAAAGGCACGAAGGCACAAAGGCACAAAGGCACAAAGGCACGAAGGCACAAAGGCACAAAGGCACAAAGGCACGAAGGCACAAAGGCACAAAGGCACGAAGGCACAAAGGCACAAAGGCACAAAGGCACAAAGGCACAAAGGCACGTCCTGTCTGCCACCTCTCCTGCCGCAGAGGAGGCGGCTCCGGAGCGCTCCGAGCCCCGAGCAGGGGGCACCGCGGCACCGGGGCCGCTCCGGGCGCTGGCCGCTGTCGCCCGCCAGCCGGGCTGTGACAATGACCCCAGGCAGCCCTCGGCCCAGCCCCAGAGCAGGATTTCCCGTGAGCCCGTCCCCTCGGCAGCACACAATGAGCTGTCTGACAGCTGGAGACGGCTCTGCCCTCGCCCCTCTCCAGCGACGGGTCCTGGGGACCTTCAGGAAGATCCAACAGGAAATTGGGCACAGAAAGAAAAACGTTGGTCGTGCTCCAAAGTCCAAACTTTCATTCCTGACCTGGGAGGAAGATGCTGAAGTCAGGAAATTCAAATACTTTCCCTGACTCCCATGGGAATAGCAGGACATGGTGAGCGAGCAGCAGAGTGACAGGCTGGTCACCTCAGGGGGTCGGTGTCACCTCAGGGGGCTGGTGTCACCTCAGGGGGCCGGTGTCACCTCAGGGGGCCGGTGTCACCTCAGGGGGCCGGTGTCACCTCAGGGGGCCGGTGTCACCTCAGGGGGCCGGTGTCACCTCAGGGGGCCGGTGTCACCTCAGGGGGCTGCTGTCACCTCAGGGGGCCAGTGTCACCTCAGGGGGCTGGTGTCACCTCAGGGGGTCAGTGCCACCTCAGGGGGCTGGTCCTGCTGGCACGTGCTCCCACCTGATGGAGTTGCCCCAGCTGAACTCCTCCCCTGCCCCACGGCCGTGGGCATCGTTCTCCTGCGTGCCCACAGACATGGCTCTTCTTTTGGTGACAGCTCTGGCTGGCAACCTGCCGCTGTATTTCAGGAATGATCTCCCATGGCACGTGGGGAGCACCGTAGCCAGAGTTTCTCTTTGCAAGATGAATTTTGGAAGACTCAACCACCAAGACAATGAGCCCGTGGCTTCCTCACACAGGGAGCCCTTGTCTCCCTGGAGCCTGCAGTCCCCTGTGGCAGCAAACATCCACACCAGATGTGTCCTCAGCTCTGCCTGGCTGCGTGCAGGGCTTCTTCCAAGGGGCTCTGCCTGGTAAAAGTGCCAGAAGTTTCTGTTTCTCTTCTGTTTCTTACCAGACGTGATTTACTTACTGTAACTGGCTATCTGTTATGTCCTGCACTGCATTATTAACTTGGTGATCGTACATTTAGCAGAGAATTTATGAGAAATGAGGAGACATTCATTATCAGTAACAGCACAGACTTTACTCTTATATGGTCTCCCTGCACGGAGCGAAGCTTGGCTCAGCCAGGCTCCCCCAGCTCAGCCATTCCCTGGGCCAGAGCAGGACAGGGCTGCTCTGCACCCTCCTGGGGCTGCATTCCCCTCACTCAGGCCAGCCCTTATTTCTTCCCCTATTAAAACATTTTCTGATGGAATTTAACTGGCTTAATTGTGTAATCAAGCCTTCTGTTGTCTGAAAACCAGTATGTTTTTCCTGTTTTCAGGCAGGGAGCCGTGTGAGGTTTGTCTGAGACGTATCTGTGCTTCCCAGCAACTGAACTGCAACAGAAATGCCCTTAAAATACCCTCTTTATCCTGAACCTCTGGCGTGGGGACAAGTACCTGCCCCGTCCTGCATCTCTGACCTGGGGACCACAGGAGGAGTCCCAAGGAACACAGATGGCCAAGTTCAGCTCTTGGGGTTTGTGAGCAAAGGGCACAGCGTCCTGCCGTGAGGTTTGGACAAGTGTTCCCAGATGTTCTATCAAAGAACCAACAACCACAGGAAAACCCAAGCAACAGCCAAACAAACAGAAATCTCAGGTGGAGGCCCAGAGGCACACAAGTCCCAGTGGAAAGAGGCTGTAGGCAGGTTGGAGCCAGGGCAGGCACTGCCATTTGCACGACCTGGATGTCTGACAACCTCCCAGGAATTTGGGTTCCAAGAGCAACACAATGAACCAGTTCCTCCTTGACCTCAGAGCCATGCCACAGCTGTCTCTGCAGAGCACTCCATCCAGGAAACCTTTCCCAGCACACTGTGGCATTTCTGGCTCCTGGGAAGGGCTGAGGTTTCCCAGCTGCAGGCTGGAGGCAGCCATGAGGGCTGTGAGGAGCCAGTCCCAGACCCTGTAAGCCAGGGAAAGGATGGGAAGAGCAGAGATGGCTGGAGGCTCCTGGACTTCCCCATTCTTAGTTTTCGCTGAATGACCTGAAGACAAAGCAAATATCTATATCTAATCTCCGTCTGTATCATCTCCATCTATCTATGATATGTCACAGGTATCACAGGATATTCTGAGTCTCAGTTTCTGAACGTCCCATGCCTGGCTGGGAAGTTCTGGGCAGCACGGATGCTCCATGGGCGCTGCTGCATCCTCTGATCCCAAACGGGTGTTACAGACCGTGCAGGCTTTGGCAGCAGCTCGCGGAGGGAAAGCTATGCAGAACATGCCCCAGGGAGCTGCCAGGCATCCCGGATTGCCTTCTTTGGAGCGGCTTGGGAGGTCACATTAAGGCAGAGCGAGTTCTCTGCAGGAGCTGGTGGTGCAGGCACTGCCTGCCCCTGCACAGCCCCAGCCTCCCTCCGGCTCCTGCCCGGGGGCTTTCCTGGCACCACAACCCTGGCACGCAGAGCACCCCGAGCCCGTCACGCCGCGAGAAGCAGAGCACAATCAGAGATGTGGCTGTGCCTCTCTGCAGACGGTGGGGACGGGAATTAATCCTCCCATTAACGGGTGAAATGGAGCGTTTGCGTCTCACCAAGCAATTACACAATAATAGCAGGAGAACGAGGATAGAAATCACATCTCTGAAGCTGCTCTCCAATCCAACACATGAATAATTCCTCCTAGGCAGTACTGGGAAAGCAGTATTAAAGACCCATATAAACAAAAATTACTGGAAAAAAACAGACGAGGCATGCTTCATCGCTCTGTCAGAGTCAAGCACAACTAAATTTATACAAAGTGGGCAGAGAAGCTTGAAGGGGCAAAGACATTTGTTACTGCTCTCTGCGAGATGAGCTCACAAGGAACGCGTGCTTGATCTTGGCAGCTCTCTGATGTCTTACTCCTAAAGCACCAGCTTTAGCCTCGGTTTCCATGGCAGATACTTTTCTGAGCTTGTATCTTCCACAGATATTGCTAATTTATGCTGTCAGCCACATCTCTGCAAATACCTGCCGAGTGATTCCATGTGCAGTGGGAGTGGTGAAAACAAGGAGCACATGAACCTGCCTCAACTCTTGTTTTTGACCAGGGGACACAAAAGGGTTTGTTTTCTTCAGCACAGGATCCTGACTGATCTTCTGGCACTGAATTTTGCCCCAAGTACCCTGACACTGTGCTGTCTGTCCTGTGAAGCAAAGCACTTTCAGCATTTCATCCAGACACGTGTTTCAGGCAGATTTTCCCCCTAGTGCTCGGGGCAGCTCTGAGCAGGATGGGTTGGCAGCACAAGTGGCCCTGCTTCCTTCTGCTACCCCATCACATTCCATGTTAGCAGGGCCTACAAACCATGAAATATTTCCCAGGCACAGATCCAGCCACACCAAAAACTGGACTGTTTTCAGGGTGGATTTATCAGCCCTGCAAATGTTGAACAAGCAGCTGATGAATTGGTCTCACCAATTTGGCAAGACCATGGCAAGGTGAGAGGCTGCATGTCTTGCTGGAAGAAGAATCCCAGGGATTTGCAAAGCTGTTGTTTATACACTGAAGCACAGGACATCCAGCACGTACAAAAGAAATTGTGGAAAAACTTGTAAAAAGTAACTCACACAACGGCAGAACCACAGGAAGCGATGGCATGTGCAGAGACAGCTCATGCCAGAGCAAAGTCCTGGCAGCAGTGAGGAAACCATGTCCTGGCAGGATATGGTGACTGCAGGGCTCAGGGCTGCCTCAGGACGTGCCCAGCAGCACCAAGGGCTGAGTGCCAGTTCCCAGGTAGGAAAGTGGCCAGACACTGAAATGAGACCACTCCCTCTCCCAAGGATAGAAGCTGGCAAGTCCTGGCCAGCTGGAAGGTGATCTGAGCCCAGATGGAGCTGGGCTTGCCAGTCATTCTGGGGCCCAGGCAGCCACCTGCCCTGCTCACACTTCACCTGGTGAGCAACAACTCACAGGTAATCCCCTTCTGGGTTCTGAGCCAGCACAAACATCTACACACGGTCTTCAGGTGTGTTCACCTCTTCACTGGCTCCTGCTGGCCACTGCAGAGGGGAGTACAGCTCAGACATATCCCCTCCCTCCATCCAAACAAACAGAAGTTTTAAAGGGAATGTGGAATAAAAAGCACCTAGATGATGTTTCTTTGGATCTGTTCCTCAGTGTGGTCAGAGGTAATTTCCACAGCTGTCTGGTAAATAAGGGAAACCCCTGCTCCAAGTGGGATGGGGACAGAGGCTGTTCCTAGAGTCCTCAGCAAGGGTGAGTAACAGGGTCAGCAACGACAGTAAACAAGCTTCTTGTTTTGCAAACAGAGCCTCTGCAGCATCCGGCTGCTTTAAAACATTAACCAAAATACACTTATCTCTGGCTCCTGGCCTTAACTGACTTTTGAACCCACAGCTATTCTGGGCCAGATTTGATTGTGCTCAGCAGGACCAGGGGTCCAAGCCCAGCAGGAGCGCCGGTGGCCGGAGCCCTGTCCACCGTGTGTCCTGGGTGAGAAGGGACACTCAAGGGTCATCGAGTCCAGCTCCCTGCTCCTGACAGGAGCCAAAACCAACTCATATGACTAACAGAGTCCTCCCAGCCCAAGGGCTTGTCATTGGCCAAGGCTGGTGTGGAGAGCACAGACTCTTTTAGAGCAGAGGTGAGTTTTCTTCCAACACTAATGTGCATGAAATTTAAGTGAAAGGACACTGGAGGCAGGAGCAGGGCAGCAAACTGAGTCTTCTTGCTCCCCCTGAGACCACTGCCATGTGCAGCTGAGGGTGTAACACACAGGGAAGTCACCTCAGAGGATGTTATGGGTCACCTGCCTTTGGGACAGCACTTGTCAGTTAGAAACTGCAGCTCCGTGTGCACTGAAGGTGAGCTGCATCTGCTGGGAAGCAGCAGAAAGGAACCCATGCCCAGACAGGAGCAGGTTTGCAGTGTTTGCCGAGGAGACAGAGCCGAGGTTGTGGCTGCTTGCACAGCCTCCAGCCTCTTGCAATGTTCTCGCCTGGAGTTTTACCTGTTGATGATACGATCCATTGTGCACGCAGTGCTCTGCACATGCAGCAGGGGCAGGAGCAGAGTTTGGGCTGTGCTGGCTCAGTCCCACAGCGATGGTTGAAGCCCGTTCTGTGGTGGGTCCAAAAAAAGCCATTTCCGTTGCAGAAGCAGAGAGAACTTTTCATCTCGTCCGCACGGCAGGAAAGTTGGCAACTTAAAAGTTAAACTTGCCTGTGACTGTTGGGTGTTGACATCATCGTGATCTCAGCCCTGTAACCGGAGCCCTCCAGCTTTTCCTCCAGCCTGCCTTTAAATAGCAGTCCTGGAGCCAGCGCAGCACCCGTTCCTCCGAGGGGAGCGCAGGGCAGAGGGGCAGCTCCACATCGATGAAAGCAAAGACGAGCTCCAGCACTGCGGCCATGTCCACATCACTGCGAGTGAGCCCCTCGGTGCACGGCTGCCGCTTCGACACGGCCCTGCGCAAGAAAGCCGCGGCCAACATCTTCGAAAGCATCAACGAGGCGTCCCTGCAGAAACTCTTCAAAAACTCCGGGGACAAGAAGGCGGAGGAGAGAGCCAAGATAATCCTCGCCACCGACCAGGACATGGAGGAGAAAACGAGAGCGCTAATGGCGCTAAAGCAGAGGAGAAAAGACAAGCTGCTCCAGTTCCTGACATTTCGGAAATACTCCATCAAAGTTCACTGAACTGGCGGAGGGGGCAGAAATGGAGAACATTCTGTGACGGGACTGTTTGTGACCTGCGAGCACACTCGGCGTGCCCGGTGTGCGCGGGCACCTGGCCGGGCACGGGCACCTGGCCGGGTGCGGGGCTGCAGCAGTGCCCGCGGACAGCAGCAGTGCCCGCGGACAGCAGCAGTGCCCGCGGACAGCAGCAGTGCCCGCGGACAGCCGCAGTGCCCGCGGACAGCAGCAGTGCCCGCGGACAGCCGCAGTGCCCGCGGACAGCCGCAGCCCCGGGGCGGACACAGCGGCGTGTACACACGGGTGTGGACAGCACCCCGGGGGCCGGAGGCTCCGGAGAGGGAGCAGCTCCCCGCGGGAGGCAGGCGGGCTCCTGCGGGCAGCCTGGGCTCCTCCGGGCAGCCTGGCACCGAGCGGGGACACCCACACGCCGGCTCTGGCTCCAGACCTGATGGACTCGGTGCCCACGGACTTGAGCCGGGTGCTTTGCCTTTCCAGCCGCGTTTCCTTAAAGCCTGAGCCCGCGCAGAGCCCCGGCCGTGGCTGGCAGGAGGCTCTGGAGGCCGAGCAGCCGCTGGTGACGGTCACTTGGCGTTTGTTGAGGGCACCCAAAGGCACCCAAAGGTGTGGTGCAGGAAGTTCAGCCGTCCGGGAACGCATTTGCTCCAGAGACACTCTGCACAGCTGTGCCTTTCCTTCCCAAGGTGTATGTGTGCAGGAAAAGTCGTTTGCACAGAAGCAATAATAATGACAGATCTCCCTGAATTTACTGTGAAGTTCCCTAATACCGTGTTCACTTACCACTAACACCAAAAAATCTAAATATGATAACTACAGTTCTTCTCTGTGTAGGTTACAGTCACTATTAGATGAGTATTTACTTCATGGCAATATTTTATGACAATGTTATTATTATATTGACTATAATTTATTGCATACAGTGATGTGAAAACTAATAAATTATGAAGTAAATATAAATTATCTTGTCTGAAATGCTCAGTTCTCCTGCGGTGGTGGGGTTAGACTTCTTTTGTCATTTCACAGAGACCTGGTTTAGGAGCAAACCACCAGGTATGGCTGTGGCAGGCCATTCTCAGGGCGTGGAGCAGCCCCTGGCTCCCCCAGGGCCCACTGTCCCACCTGGCAGCACCAGGCTGCTCTGGCAACCGTCAGCCCCACAAAGGCCTCACCAAACTTATTGTGAATCCACTCCAATGGCACTTTCCCCTCTGTAATAAAGGGGAATAACACCTTCTGCTATGAGGAAAGAGAGGTGTAGAAAATGATGGTTTGGGGCCAGGGTGGGCAGCGTGGCTCGTCAGCCTTTGACATTTCTGCAGAGCTGAGAAGGAACCTGGGCTTGGCTCCTCATCACCCAAAGAAACAGAAGTTAAGAAGCTTTGGCAGCAGAATTGGACTGTTTTTCCACAGGTTGTGCTGTACTGTCATGATAGACGATGCTGAAAGTACTTAAAAATAGCAAAGACTGGTTATTTTTAAGTCTGTCCTCTAATAACCTGATGGTTTAGATAAAAACATTCCCATGACTCTGCTTAGAGCAACAAAGATAAAGCAGCTTGGAAGAGTGATAGCCCAGCTACAGTTTTTTTTGCCCACAGTAAGAACTCCAAATTGCCAATAAGTCAGGGAGACTGGAAATAATCTTTTAAGTCACCTAATAGAAGGGGCAGTTCTAATTGTTTATAGCTGGAGCGGGATGCATGGTGATTTCCCCTCCCAGGAGGACCAGAGAGTAAACTGTTCTGGGATTAACCTCTTTGAAAGTGCTTCCAAAGGCTTTTCAGAACTGTCCTTGCTCAGAAAAAGTCTGTCTCAGAGCAGGTTTGCTGCAGAGGAAGCTGCCAGTTTTCCAGGATTCGGCCTCTTGCAGAGCAGAGCTGCGGCCGTTCCTGGCACATCCCCACAGCCATCCCCAGCACAGAACCTGCCCCAAACGGGCCAGGAGAGGCCAAGCAGGGCCTTTCAGTGCCTGCCCACAGCCCAGCCCTGCTCCACACAGCGCTCTGGGCCCTGGGGATGCCGCAGAGTTCCTCCTGCTGGGGTGGGTGCTCCCATCAGAGCAGCTCCCTGTGACCAACACTCACAGCAGAAGCCAGCGGGGCAAGGAGCCCCCAAGCCCACCTGCCTCTGGGGCGTGTTACCTGCCAGGACCCGACCAGCCTGCTGCTAAGGATGCTCTGAGAACAGCCTGCAGGGACAGGATCAGCTCTTCAGTGTCCTGCTGCTTCCCTGGCCCTGCTGCTGGGGCTTTGCTCCCTGCTCCCCTGCCCTGGACCATTGGGGTGTTCACCATGTGCCAGGGCCAGTGCTGGATTTGGCAGTGCCTTGTCACTCTCTGGGCCCCCAAAACCAAACCCAGCTCCCCAGTGCTGCCAATGACCTGGGCAGCCTGGGGCATCATTTGCCAACAGCCTTTCCTTGAAAGAAGGAAGCAAATCTGGCAGAAGCAATGCTTGTGGCAGACTGAAATCAACACCCACTGAAGTGGTTGCTGCTGGCATGTCCTAGGATTGCCCAGACAGTGCTGTTCACAACATTTGTATAACATGACTGATAACATCTGCTCACTGGGGGATTTTAGAGTCCCTCTTGTCTCATTACATTGAAATTATGAGCCCAAGTGGTATCCCTGATAAATAAAGGCCACTTGCTAAGAAGTTATGTAATTATTAGATATTTACAGTGCAAAAAGGTAATTTTCCTTACTTGTAGGCTGTCTGCTGCTTTGGCAGGTTTGTGGTCCATGAACATGTCTTACAGTGGGCTCAGCAAAAACTGCCATGAGTTCTCATGGAACATGGGCCAAAGAGAGTTTGATGTACAAATGTCCAACCATCCCAGGGCCCTGGCACACATTGTGCTGCTGCTCTGCTTATCTCCAGGGCTGCACCTGGATGGCTCAGAGCACCTGGACCCATCCCAGGTGATTTGGTGTTTGTGGCAGCCCAAGTGTCAGGGCAGGCACGGCCAAGCTGAGCACTGCCAATAAGGGTGCCCAGGCTGTGCTGCCAGGTCTGTGTAGAGAGGTGTGGGGGGGCAGGTCACCCAGCTGTGCCGTCACCCAGCTGTGCTGTCATCCAGCTGTGCTGTCATCCAGCTGTGCTGTCACACATCAGTGCCATCCCCCGTCAGTGCCATCCCCTGTCCGTGCCACCCCCCGTCAGTGCCATCCGCCCCGGTGCCATCCCCCGGTGTCGGTGCCGGCCCCTCCCAAGCGCCGGGGCCGCTCCCCGGTGTCGGTGCCGGCACACGCCGCGCTCGGGGCCAGCTCCGGCCGGGCGCGGGGCCATTGTCAGCGTCCCCACTCAACAAACAGAGGAAAAGGCTGCTCAAGGAATTTCCTCCCTCCAGGAGCCGGGCGTTTCCATTAATTCTTCTCCATGAGTCAGGCTGGCTGTACTGGGTGTCCCCCGTCCCAGCATCCTGAGGAACACGCATCTGAACTGCTAATTTTATCCAGCTTGTCCAACGCCCTGCCCAGCAGCCGTGCTGGGAGTGGGCTGGTGCTTCCCCTACCGCTGCTGGGGAGAAGCCACAGAAAGGCAGGACAGAATGTAAGGAGAAGACTTTTGGCAGCAGCTCTGGCTTAACAGACTGGGGAAGGTGGGGATCAACTCACAAGGTGCTGGAAAGAGAAAACCCAGAGCAAAGGGGGTGTCAGTGACAGCAGACTACACAGAGGTCCCACCCTCTGTCCCCTCATCAAACACCCATCCTCATCGCTCCAAAAAATGGAGTTGCTTTTGCAACCCTCCCGTCCCTGAAAAGATGGGGTTGGAAGAAGTCGACATCCTGGCTCGGCCTGAGCACAATGTTCAGGAGGAGACGAGGGTGTTGCCCGTGTCTGAACACCCAGTACGGTGACCTTCAGCTTCTGGTGAAATCCAGCACACACGGCAGGAGCAGAGTCCAAGCGGAGCTGGGCCAGCCCTCACCCGGCCGTGTTTGTGTGTGGGGACACAGGGTGCTCCAGTCAACAGCAGCACCTCGCTGGCAGCTTCCCTTCCACTCCATGGGGCAACAGGCAGGTTAAAAATTAACCACTGAGCTGAGCTTCTGCTCTGCTTCACGCAGAGGGACAGACTCTGCTTTGCACACCAGAGCAGCAGCCCCGGCCCGGCTGTGGCTTAGGGTGCCTCGTGCCTGTGAGAACAGCCACACATGAAGCACATTTCATCTGCAGCTGCCGGGGGAAACCTCTGCTGGAAAGCAGGTTAAATGTGAGTGACAAGCTGCAAAGTGTGAGATTTGTGGATGTGTTAGTGTGGTTTTCACAGAGAAGAGCTGGTCTGGGGTTCCAAAGCACGAATGCCTCACATGAAGCAAAACAATGCTCCAGTGCACTTTGAAGGGACAGATAAGGCTATTTATGAGAAGAAAAGCATCTAAAATACTGCAGGCAACAGGAGATGGCACAGTTACCATTTATCTTTGCTAAAAACCAAAAGTTGGGCCGTGACAAGAATCTTAATACACAACCCTGAATAAACCCCTTCTTGCCACTGAGCTGCGCCCTGAATCGGTGCCTGGGCCTGGCACAAGCACGCCCTGCCGTGGGAAGCTGTGACATTTTCTGGTTCACGGCTCCCAGCTGGGGCCCGGACAGTGAATCAGAGCTCGGGCAGCCGGCACCTCCCGGGCTGCGGCTCCTCTGTGCGCCCCCGCAGAGGGAGCATCACCGGGACAGTCCCCGGGACAGTCCCCGGGACAGTCCCCGGGACAGTCACCGGGACAGTCCCCGGGACAACCATCTGAGCGAGCGCAGGCAGCTGCTGGGGCTCCACACCGCGTCCTGCATCCTCCTCCGCGGAAAACCCGCTTCTTCCAAACACCGAGCACAGCCCCAGGCCTGGGGCCGGTCGCTGATTTCATTCTGCAGCCGTCGTTTCCCAGAACAGCGGCCCGGGAGCAGCGCGGAGCCGCTCCCCGGTGGCCGCCGGGCAGGCGCTGCTGCTGCGGAGCCCTGCCCGCTCCCTGCCGTGCCCCGGGATCCTCCTGCGGAGCCCTGGTCCCCCGGGATCCTCCTGCGGAGCCCTGGTCCCCCGGGATCCTCCTGCGGAGCCCTGCCCGCTCCCTGCCGAGCCCCGGGATCCTCCTGCCCCTCAGGCTGGAATCGGCCCTGGGGGCCGGCACCCATCACTGCGGGAAAAGGAACTCCCGGGGGTAGCAGGCAGCTGTGTGAAAGCTGCTGCGCTCCCACATCATCAGAAAATTCCATTTTTTAAACACTCGTGCACGTGAAAAAAGTAGATTTCCATTGTCTTTGCAAATTAGAGACGCTTTAATGCCTCTAGGAATTAGGGAAAATCTGACTAAAAGTACTTTCTCCACCTGCTGTTGTTTCTGCTTGGACCATAATGGGAAGGGAAGAGAAAACTGCCATATTATGCTTCCCAGACTGGCCGTGTTCCAGCTGGGATCTGTTTAAAATTCACCTGCCATCCCAAACGCTGAAAATATTCCAATCCAGACACGGTTTCTCTCCCTCTCTTCCTGAACGGTAAAGTACAAGACACAATTTTTCATTTAGAAATCTGCTTGGGAGCCATCAGACCCTTTCCTTCCACCAGACTTTCTGGGAGGCTCTGATTTGCACCCTTGCCCTGGCATCATTTTCTGAGCCAGTCTGCAGAATGGCAGCACAGGCTGCCAGAGAGGACAAGGATAAATGCACAACTCTAAGGCAAACTGAAACCTTGAGCAGCATGCAGTCCACGGAAAAATTCCAGGTGACTTGAAGGATTTTATCCAGAAGTAAAAAACCTCCAATATATTATGCAGAAAGTGCTGCCAAACACATGCTGGTTTTATCCTGATTCAAACAATAAACTCCTTCCTAAACACTGAATGTTTTAGCTACAGTAAGAGTATGCAAAAGCATGTTCTGAGGTTGGAGAGACATTGAGCCCAGCCAGGGAGCAGGCACCCCTGAGCTCTGGGGGGTCTCTGGGGGGTCTCTGTGGCTGGGACACCCCGGGTTTGCAGTGGTCAGTCCCTCCTGTGTCCCCTTGGACCAAGGCTCAGCCAACCCCCCAGGGCACTGCCAGCCACATCCCCCCCTCCCAGGAGAGCTCGTGACATAAACCCTTACACACTTGATTGCAGAGCTTACAGTTTGCCATAAGCAAATAAATTAGGTATAATTTAATATTTGATTGTAAGATTTACTGTTCTACCCTTTACAGCTTCACAGGTGGGTAGCCAGTAATTGAGTGAAAGGAAGAGCCCCATTAATTCTCAGCAGTGTGGACAGGCTGGGGAAACCTTCCACCACCTCCAGCCTGAGCCCAGCCCCTGCTGGGGAAGACCAGGAAGCTCCTCCTGGCTTTAGGGGGGCAATTATTGCTCTTTGCCTGTCGTTGATGCCTGGAGCCACACACCCATCACGGGGCAGAGCAGAGTTCAGAGCCTGCTCACAGAACCCAGCCTTGGCACAAAACTCAGCAGTGACCCCAGGCTGCTGTTACAGAGTGAAATTCAGCTTTGCTGTGGCTTTGAAACTCTTTCCTTTTGAATAATGTAACTTAATTTTTGTAAGATATTAAAGCTCACTCAGAACCTGACCTTGAGCAGTGCTCCAATATATTTTAGCAACTTCCCAATGCTGGATTGCATCACACCCTTGTGGAGGCTGGAGGCTGGGGCTCACCTCCCTTCTTGCTTTCAGCTGTGTAGAGAAGGGTGTCCCTACTAAAACATTAAAAATATCACCCTTTTGTGCAGTGTTTTAGATCAAGTGCTGCTCAAACTTCTCTAATCACGTTGTTTTTTGCAACACTATTCTCTGCAATTATCTATCACTATTATCTGTTCTTTAGTCAGCATGTTTGGGTCCTTCTCCAGGATGGGTTCAAACACAGCCTGATTCCTCAAAGTCCCATCCTGTAGGAATTACGTCTGCAGTGTGGGTTCTTCCCACACAGGTGCAGATAAAAGCATGCAGGTGTGAGTGCCAGGGAAAAGCTAATAAAGAATTCCATTTTGGACTCTTTTTTTGGGGTTTGGCTAGTTCAGGTATTGAGTCCCAAATGCTGTCCCCTGTCACTTTGTGCCAGTTCTCAGCTGAACCTGGAGGGATTGCAGGGATCTTTCTCAAAAACATTTCACTTCAACCAACCAAACAAGCCTTTTTAGAAGGTAATGCCCTTGCCCTTCTGCAGACTGGGCTCTGACCAAGGAATTATCTTCATCTGCAGAAAACATCGCCGAGGCTGCCCTGGCCTGGCCTCAGCCTCACACACCCCTCAGACAGGCAAATCCCATCCCTGAGCAGGATTTCGGGTTAAACATCACCCGAGTGCTGAGAGCTGCAGAGCATGGCAAAGTATTGCCAGCAATCCCACATTTCAACACCATTTATATAACTTTTCCCTTACTTAGTAAAGCAGGAGGTGGAGCAGGGGCTTTAAGCCACCCCTGGGGGCTCCCCTGTGGCTCCAGGCACCCTCGAGCCTTCCGACCCCACAGAGGCACCCGGAGGGATCCCCTGCTGGGGCATGGGTCTCTCTGACCTGGGACCTCAGCACCCACTCTGCAGTCATTTCCTCTTTTAATTATTTCCCAAGCCACTGTAAACACAATCACAACAGCCACCAAATGAAATCTTTTCCCTTTTGAAAGAGATATTTGAAACGGTAACTGACGTGTGAATGAATAGTGCATTATGTCCCTGTCCAGGTCTGCTGCAGCACATTTAGACCATGGAAAGGTGGCACAAGAGTCCTGCTGGCTTTCTACCCCCCAAGCTCCCGGAGGAAACAGGCTGCTTCTGCTGGATCACTTCATGGGGGTTTAACCTTCTTTTGATACTTAAAACATGATTTAGGGATAAATCTTGCTTTGAAGAGTAAATACTCTTTCCCCCTGGATTCACACAGGGGCTCAGCAGGGCTGGGTGATGCTTGAGGGTTCCCCACTTCCTTCCTGTTAAACCGTTTTATCTTTTGTTTTGTAATATACACGTTTATACATGCTAATCTATTTCTTGATTTTGTTTTATTTTTCCTCACAAAACCAAGCTGTAACCATCACTTTGGCAGTTTGTGCCGGTGCCGCCCTCCTGTGGCTGGAGAACCACTCAAGTTGGAACAAAACCAGCTTAAAAACCTGATGAAATGTCAGAGTCCCCAAAGAGATGACACCCGGTAACAGCAGAGGAAGGTGGGCAAGGACAGCCTGGACACACAGACGGGCCCAGGAACCGCCACCGAGGGCTTTGGCTCTGTAAAGTTCATCCGTGCCTAAAGTTTCCCAGGAGAGGAGGTTTGGGATAAATGCCTCACCCCAGTGACTCACCAGCTCCCACCCCGTGTTCCAGGTTTCCTCTGTGCACTATGGCAACTGCAACACATTTTGTGGGGTGTTTCCCATGCTAACCCCCCTGTGCTGAAGCACGGAGAGCAGGCACAGCACGGAAAAGCCTCAGCAAAAATCCCAGCCGCGGGCAGAGCCCACCCAGCCCGGGCCGAGCCCACCCAGCCCGGGCCGAGCCCACCCAGCCCGGGCCGAGCCCACCCAGCCCGGGCCGAGCCCACCCAGCCCGGGCCGAGCCCACCCAGCCCGGGCCGAGCCCACCCAGCCCGGGCCGAGCCCACCCAGCCCGGGCCGAGCCCACCCAGCCCGGGCCGAGCCCACCCAGCCCGGGCCGAGCCCACCCAGCCCGGGCCGAGCCCACCCAGCCCGGGCCGAGCCCACCCAGCCCGTGCAGAGCCCACCGAGCCCGGGCAGAGCCCACCCCGGAGAGCACAGGGCAGCACAGGGACAGCAGGGCCAGCCCAGGAGGAGGCTGTGAGACCACGGCTGGCAGCCCAGCACCCCCTGCCCTCACCCTGCCAGGGCCCTGCAATCGCTGCACCAGCACCTGTGGCACAGAACTGTGTGACACTGAACCGTGTGACACTGAACTGTGTGACACTGAACTGTGTGCCACAGAACATGTGTGACACTGAACCGTGTGACACTGAACTGTGTGACACTGAACTGTGTGCCACAGAACATGTGTGACACTGAACTGTGTGACACTGAACTGTGTGCCACAGAATATGTGTGACACAGAACTGTGTGCCACAGCCCCGTGTGACACAGCCGTGGCTCCCCCGTGTCTCGTGTGACAGCCCAAATGGCGCAGCAGAGCAGCGGTGACTGACGAGGCAGTGACGCAGGGCTATTGTGACTCTAGAAATGCCAAACACAGGAAACTGCTCTATCAATCAACAACCCAGCACGAGTCCTGTCCCTGCACTCCTGAGGAATGTCCAGCGCCAACACTGTGACAGTGAGCCCGTCCCTGTCCATGTGCAGCCTGCCCTGCCCAGAGCAGCCGGATCACACCACCAGCCGCCCCAGGGGTGCATCCTTCTGCGTGTTGGAGCTGCAGGGGGCTCCCGCTGCACCAACAAAGCCCTGGGCAAATTCAGAATTAAACACCCTTAATTCACCTAAAGGGATGTGTCAAAACCTGCCCTAATTGTGATAAATCCCATTCCTTCACCTGAGAAGGTGACCTTTCATGGCAAATAGTCCCAAGAAATGGAGTGGATTAAGGAAGAGTTTCCTGTTTTGTAGGTGATTTCCTGTGCTGACAAAGCCCAGCATGGGAGCAGTTGGCTGCGTGGCTGGTGCTCAGGTTTTTAGGTCTCTGTTGTTCCGAGGCAGACAGATGGAATTTGTCACAAGACACTAATCAGGGACACCGAGACCTAGTTCCATTTACAGGGATAAAATCTCAGTTTGAGGAGTCATTAGAAGGCTGCCTCTCACGAGCCTCTGCCTGCTAGGTGACAGAGCATTTCCCAGGCAAACCCTTCCTTTAGAACCTGGCAGAGGCACCAGGAGGGCAGCAGTGGCAGCCGTGCCCTGACCCGAGCCTGTCCCTGCTCCCAGGGCCAAGAGGAGCTCACCCTTCAGCATGGCAGGGCTGTGGCACTTGGCTGTGCCAAAGGAGCACTCGAGTGAAGCCACGCAGGTGTCCCTCTGGGGCAGACACCTCCCGCAGCTGCTCCACTTGGGAGGTCAGGCTGAAATCCCTTCTTCCCTGGAGAGGGGACAGAGCCTCCAGGACCCCACAAGCACCCAGCAGCCAAAATGAACCTCCAAGGCAGCACAGCCTTGTGGTGCCTCTGTTCAGGGCTGCTCCAGGGGGACGGGTCACGCTGGGAGCTCTGCTGCCTTCCCAAAGGGGCAGGGGAGAGGCCCCTGCACGCCCCAGCCGAGGGCACCCCTGCCGGGCTCCGGGGCTACCGGGCTCAGGGACTGCTGGCCATCCAGGGCTCTAAAGGGCTGCCGGGCTCGGGGACTGCCGGGCTCCGGGACTGCCGGGCTCCGGGGCTGCCACGCTCAGGGGCTACCGGGCTCAGGGACTGCCGGGCTCCGGGGCTGCCACACTCGGGGGCTACCGGGCTCAGGGGCTGCTGGCCATCCCGGGCTCTAAGGGGCTGCCAGCCCAGCACCCGGCTCCTCCAGGGAGCGTTTCTTCAGCTCTGAGAGGGGGAATTGCAAACAGGAAAGTGCTGAGCCAGCCGGGAACAAGCTGCTCGCCCGCCCCTGAGTGTCTGTCTCGCAGTAATGTTTTAATCGCAGCTCAAACTGCCAAGAAAAGGAGCTCCTTAATCAGCAAGGCCGTGAGGAAGGGCAGCTGCCGTCCTGCCTGCCGTGGCAGGGTGTCCCAGTGGCTGCACCGTCTCTGGCCACCACCCTTCCTTCCCCTGCAGCCGTCACAGCTGTGGCCGTGCTCGTGCCAGCCATGCAAAATCCCTTCCCATGTCCTCACAAAGCCAGCGAGGCGGTGTCACACACACCAAACCTGCCAGGTGCTGCTGCAGCTCTTGGTCTCCCCTGAAACAGGGGCTGCTTTGGTGGACCAGTGAATGTTCCACAAGAAAGGAAAATTTTTCTGCTTTTGCAGAAAACTTGGCCTTCAAGCATTCCAGTGCATTCCAGACAGAGGGTTGATCTCCCCCAGCTGTGCTTTGCCATTTCTCTGATGTTTCCATTATCCCTGCTGCAGCACCCAGCAGATTCTGCCTTGTACCAAAAGCCATTTCTGTCAAATTGAGTTAAAAGGAAGTAGTGAAAAACTAAAAACTCTGTATCTAATCCTGCCACCTGGAAAATCAGCAGAGAAATATAATTTTGTGGTCTTTCAAATTAAATCAGATTCTGGGCACTGTGCTGTTGGGTTTATCCAATGCTGGGTGGAATAGCTCTGCTCGACCAAGACCGGGCTCAGGCATGTTCAGTTCATGGCAAAGCCGTTCCAGTTCAGAGATGCTACTTTTAACTTTATCCTCACGCTATCTTTTCAGATTTCATAATTTGCCTCAGCCATTCTGCAATAATGAGGTCTCAGCCTTTAATGGCAGAGCAGCTCCTGCTGCCCCAGAGGGGAGGCTGGGACCTGCAGGTGTCACGGACCTGGCTGTGTTTTGTGCAGCCTTTCCCTTCCCCGAGCCTGCAGCTGAGCCCGGGGTGGATCCAGCACCCGGGGAGCCTCCAGCACCTGGGGAGCCTCCAGCACCCAGGCAGCCTCCAGCACCCAGGCAGCCTCCAGCCCGGGGTGCCCCTCAGGGTGCTCTGCTCCCTGCCACTGCTCAGCTTGCCCACCCAGGCAGAGCACGTGTGAATGCTCCTGCTGGTTTTGGTGGTGGCTGTGCTCTGGGCTCTCTCCCGTGCTGGCCATGCCCAGGAGCAGGCACTCCCACCTTTCATGTTTTGTGTAAAACTGACCTGCACACGATTGTGTGTCTCCCTAGTCTCCTTTCACCATACCAAGTACAACCACAGAGTCTCTCTGTACTTTGCTTTATTCTGTTTTTTCTCCTGATTGCTTTTCACAGGTGAAGCCCAGAATGTCACCCCTGACCTCCCCTCATTTTCCTACAGCTTTTCTGGGGAAGCTTGGGCCAGTTGCTTTAAAGTAGCAAGGGAGGTGGAAGGTGTGAAGGTGCTGAGCTGTCACCCAGGGCTCCCCCCTAAAGCCTCAGTCCTGGGGGTCAGAGGTGTCTGGGGAGCTGGGCACAGGCAGGGACAGAGGACAGAGCCCTGTCACCAGAGCCGTGCTGGCTGTCCCCCAGCTCGGGGCTGCCAACACCCACCTGCCTGGCACATTCCCCTGGGACAGTTCCCAAAGGGCAAACACCCGCAATTCTCTCCTTTCAGTGTGAGCCTGAGCGCTCTCAGGTGAACTGCTGCTGTTTCCTGAAGGAATTATAGACTGGAATTCAGTAATTATGGGCTGGATTCATCCCTCCTTAACTGGCTTTCTCTGCAGAGCAATAACAAAGCTGGATGAAGAAAACTTTCCTGTGGCTGCTGAGATTTCAGTGTGAAAGTTTTCAAGTTTTACATTTAACAAGTTAAAGGATCATGAAATGTTTCTCTTCTTTTCCTGGCCTTGGAAGGAGCAGGGCTGCTCACATTCCACCAGGGCTCCGGCTCTGCTGACCTCTGCAGGCAGTGAGGGAGGGCTACAAAGGTGACACCAGTGACAACAGCTGCTTTTACAGAAAAACAGAAAGGACATCTTCTTCATTTCTTCGAAAGAAAAACCCCAAACAAGAGTAAACATGAAGAAGGTGGTTCATTCCGAGAAGCTTTTCCGGTATCAGGAGATATGATTGTACACAATATGGTGTTTTGGTTTGGTTTCTCTCTTGTTTTCCTAATTTACGATGTGTTTTAGCATCTCTGAAAAATATCCCTCAGGCTGCCAATGGCAACGGGACCTAGAGTGGTGATTTCACATGAGAGAATATGTTCTATGACCCCATTTTCTCACCCTCTTCCCTTTGTGCTGTGATGTCCTCAAACCCTTTAAAAAAACCAGGTGCAGGGGCTGGCTCTCCACCGTGTCCCTCTGGCGGTGGCCGTGGAGTTGTCCCGTCAGGGCAGGGCTGTCACTCAGCAGCATCTGCCTCTTGTGGCACCCCGCAGATGCAGCCCCTCCTGGGCACCCGGCTGCCAGTGGCCCCGGGAGCTGGCCCTGCCAGGAGGACGAGGAGGAGGAGGCTGGAGCATCCCAAACTGCCACAGTCAGTGCATTCAGGGCTGCAGCAAACAGCCTGACAGCTGGGTGCACCGAGCATTTAGCAGATAACCACATTTTATTCTGACCTTATTTCATCCTGCAGCAATTAGCCAGGAAAAAAGGGCCTCACCACACTCATTCCAGCCTCGTGTTCCAGCATGTCTGGGGAGGCAGAACCCAGACAGATCTTCTGGATCCTGAGTAAAAACACCATTGATGTCTGCTGGTTCACATCAGTTTTCACAACTACAGCGTGAGGGAAAAGCTCCTGCTGGGTTTAGCAGCCTTAGAGGAGGATTTTGAACCAATTTGAATCAATGCAGAGCCCTGTGAGGAGGCAGCTGCACTCTTGGCAGTGCAGTGCAGCCACCCTGGCCTGGGGATGAGCTCCCCACCAGCACTCAGACCTTTATTGCCTGTTAGGTCCTTCCCTTTGCTCCACATTAAAATAAAAACATCAATTTGATGTCCATATTCTAGTTTTCTGAAATGATCTCTTCCCCATAAATATCTTCTCAGTAGTCCCAACCCCAAGCCCAGCTCTAATAAAAGTGCTCTTTATGGTTATTAGACAAGTGAGATGTCCCTGCACTGGACAATTACCTTCAAATATCTGTCCAGAACTGGCTGGGAGTGGAAATCATCTTCTTCCTCCCCAGGTACAAATCCATAATGAGGATTTATTTCTGAGGCAGTGGAAATGAGGTAATCCCTCTCCTTCCTGAGGTGAGATAAGGAGAGAGAAAAAAAACCATAGTACAAGTTAATAGCGAAGCATCTGGAAGAGTAAATGATTTGCAGGAGGTGGGGCAGGAGGTCAGTGGCATAGAACAGCTTTGAGTAAAAGGGGAAAATGATGGATTTTCCTGCTGCTGGCCTGTGTGGGGGCACGGGGCCCTTCTGGTGCTCAGCCTGCCCAGGGCTCCTGCAGCACCTGGGAGCACCCCCTGCAGCCCCTCAGGACTCTTGGCTGCTCCAGCACCCACCAAAAAGAAACCAAATGCTGGAATCACCTGGGGAAGCATTGAGCAGCCCTGTGCTGCTCCTGGCAGCTGACAGACAAGTGCTCAGGACAGACAGACACTGGTGGGCCTGGAATGAGCTGGCCTTTCTCTGACACAGGATAAATCTGCATTGTGGGGAGGGCCCTTTTCTGCCTGTTGTGTTTCAGCAGATTCTTTACTATATTAACCCTGTTTCTGTAAAGAACATACAATTGCCATGAAATGAAGCAGATGAGGAGAAATTGTATCATTGTGGAAACCAAAGTGATGCCCAGTCCCTGCCTCAGCACAGCCACAGCAGATCTGCATTGCCCTGTGCAAATGCAGTGACTTGAGAAACTGCAGAGCACGACCAAGGTGTGTTTTTAGAGAGGAAAACCACCTTGGCTCTCCTGGGATTCCTACTCCGGGTGTGCCATTGGCTTTGCTCTCTGCCAAGCCCCAGCAGCTCAGAAGCAGAATCTGTTGATGCTACAGAAAGCAAAGTCATGCAGAGCAGTCAATGGGAAATAATGGATATCAATTACACAGCTTGAACTGCCTGCTGGATCAGGTTTTATAACTCTTTACTCTTGTGGTCTTCTTAATAAACCCATTGGGAGAGATGCCATATCCTTTATTGCAATATGTTTCAATGTTTTACTCCCTATGGAGGAGCAACTGGCCACTTTACAAAATGCTCCTTGGAGTCTCCCCCAGCCTCAGGAAGAATCAAAGTTGGTGTGAGAGGAACATGAGCTGTTTGTTCTCTAATGCAGGGGACACTTTGCCATAAGAGTCAGAGATTGCTGCTGGAAATCAGATGGATTCCTTACCTTCAGTCCTGTTTCAAACACAGGGGCAGCTTCTGGAGAATGTGGGAGCCTCACAGTGAGGTGCTCAAACCCAGGTCACCTGGGAGAAAATCACTCTTTGAGGAGAACCTACATTTTTGTGGCAGTCAGAAAACAGCATCAGTCTGAGGGAGTGTGAGATTTTCCAGCCCTGCAAGTGCAGGGAAGGAGCAGACACATCACTTAAATGAAGGTGAAAAATTATATTGAAGAGGGGTACAAACCCCCCTCATCTTTATCTTGCAGTCTTTTATCTGCATTTTTATTTAAAGCAGCACTAGAAGTAGAAATGCAGCCTTCTTCCATGGCACCTTCCCTATGTTAAATCTAATTAAGCAGCCATTAAAATGTGTCTTAGCTGGATGGTATCAAGGTGACCTGGAGCTCCTGCTAAATGTTAGCAGCAGCATTCCCCACAAACTGGCATCCTGGAGGGAACAGGCAGAACTCTTTCTCCTGACGTGGCCTTTAGATGAATGTGGTTATTAAAGTGCTTTGTGTACAACAGATTTCCAAATAAATGAGTCTCATTTTCTGGCAGCTGAAGTGCTCAGTGTGCCCCTCCAGCACTCCCAGCCAAGGCTGGCATCCCAGTGAGCATCCTGGCTGGACTCTGCTCCTGCAGCCACACCTGGGCAAAACTGCTCAGGCAGCATGGCCCAAACCTGGCCAGAGCCAAAGGGCTAAAATGTCAGAAAGGAGAGGAGAGAGGGCAGAGTCTTACCTCAACAGCCAGAGCAGCTTCCAACTCTGTGCAAGGACCCTCCACCTGCAGACAACAAGGCTGACTGTTTCCTAGCCCAAGTAAACACCTGGCTAGGAGTTTAAATATCTTTAAATTCCTAAATCTCAATTCAGATTAAAATCTGGAAACATTTCCTTGATTTACCCTGGCCTGAGCTGCAGTGTCAGAACCACACAGAGTTCATATTCATGATGCAAAACTCTGTAGACCAAATTCCACATCTCTCCTCACAACTAGACCTACTAATGCCCAACAAAGAAATATCTGTTCTATAAGCAATTTAGCATGCTCAGGTTAATGATAGCAGAATGCTAATGATGAGACTGAAAGCTGAGAACAGTGTCTGTTGATTACTGCAGGTTTTTATCATGCACCCTAAGAAGTATCATTATGCTAAAGAAAATGTTCACCAGTTACTAAATCAGAGATCTGCAGCTAAAAAATTGCTGCCTTTGGTTGTTACCTTACATTTGACTTCACAAATTTATTCCTTTAACTGCAGCTACAGTTAAAAATAGGAAATATCCCACCAAGCTGCAAACGAGCTGAACAGGTGGGAACTGTCTCACTTCCCCCTTGCACGTGTCAGCAGCCACAGTTTGGGGGCTGCAGGACCGTGGAAATCTCCCCCAGGCTGTGGCAGGGGGCTGGGACAAGCTGGAGACACAGGAATGAGGAATTCCCGGGTGCAGCGCTGAAGGAGTGAACTAAGATTAAAAACAAAACAGAACAAGGAGAGCTGGAGCCAGGCAGTGGCACAGAGCTCTTGTTCCCCAGGTTTTGGCAGCCCCGGGAGCCTTGGGAAGGCACGAGCCCTTTCTGTCAGCCCACACAGGTGTGCTCGGGGCACCTTGACAGGGCCACATCTCAAAGTCTGGCTCAGCCCAGCGTGTGACAAACGTGCCTCAGCAGGTGACAACGTGCACCAAGCTCACCCTAATTTGGGAGCAGCTTTACACGGTGCCTGTGAGCCCTGGGAGAAGCCCCTGCCCTTGCCCCCGTGTCTCCAGAGGACTGACTGTGCCATTGAGCTCAGCTGGCCCAGGGCTGGGGCTGCTGCCTGGCCAGGGCAGCTCCCTGTGCCTGTGGCACCGAGCCTCATCTGGGCAAGCCTTAAAATTCTGCGTTTATTTTCAGATCTTTGTTGTTCTGTCTTGGTTTGAATTTGAATTTCTGATTAAAACATGTTTTTTATGAATCCTGCAGCTATTATGACACATCTCTGCCGAGGAGGGAAGGCACAGTAAAACTAATTAAATTAAATTTACTCTGCCATTTACAGCAACACATTAAACTATGAGGAATGGCTCTTTCAGAACCCTTGCAAGGGGTGCACAGCCAGCTGAACTGTCCCTTGATGGACAGTCTGGTACCAGGGCAGTCGCAGGGAGCAGGCTCATGGGCAAAGACCAGCAAAGACCAGCCCAGCCCGGCACAGCTCAGCCCAGCACGGCACAGCCCAGCCCAGCTCAGCCCGGCTCAGCCCGGCCCAGCCCAGCCCGGCTCAGCTCGGCCCAGCCCAGCCCGGCTCAGCTCGGCCCAGCCCAGCCCAGCCCGGCTCAGCTCAGCCCAGCCCAGCCCAGCCCAGCCCAGCCCAGCCCAGCCCAGCCCATCTCCTCTGTAGCTCGGGCTTTCACTGCCACCCGGCGGGCAAACGGGCTCGGAACCCACTGATCGGGAGCGGTGCATCAGGTGCTCTGGCTCTGGGGATTCGCGGGAGAAAAGAAACTACTCAGCTTACACTCATGGAGGAATAAGGGACAGGTAAAGAATCTATTATTTGATACGAACCACGCCTTCAAAAATCATGTGGGTATATGCTAAAGCATCATGAATGTGACCTACAGATGGCCACAGATATTTTGAAATGCTTTTTGTCTTCTGGTTTCTAGGCACTTAAAGTATCTTAGGCTTTTCTTGAAATGACAAGGGCAAACCACTTTCAAAGGCAGGTTTTATTTAATCCTCTTTTCAAAGGGAAGGATTTTTGAGAACAGCAAGTAGCACAAATCATATAATTAAGCTTCTGAATAGTGGTGATATGATTACTGGTGGCTGTCAAAGCTTCCTTGTTTAAAACAAAACTTTCCAACGTGATAAAGCTTTGATGATTCCACTACAGCCAGGCTACTCAGCAAGATGAAATNGGGATGGACACGGGGGAAGGGGGGGATGCACACGGGGGAAGGGGATGATTACACAATCCAGGGTCAGCATCTGCCCAGCTCCAGCACAGGGCACACAGTGTGGGGCTCACAGCCTGTCCCTGCAGGGTGAGATGCTGAGCTGGGCACAGCTCTGCTCTACCCACCCCCTTCCCTGGGGCTGAGCATGTCCCAGGCTGCTCCCACCTGCTCCCACCAAGCCACTTGGTCACTGCCACCAGGAGCACTGGGAGGGAGAGGAAGCCGAGGAAGCAAAGGGCCAGCATGGAGGATGGCACTTGGAAAGGACAGGGGATATAGAGGAGCAGTTCCGTGCAGAAATCTGATGTCACAGGGGGTAATGAGTTAAATGAAGTGGAAAGCATGGCATGAACGGGAGATTTGCTGTAGTGACTAATGTAATTAACCTCTGTTGAAATAATTAAGCCTCCTGATTTGTGCTGCATGAGGAGCACAGCTGCAAGGGCAGGTGTGGGCAGCACCCACCACACCCAGGGCCTTGGGATCTCCTCTGCTCTGGGGAGCTGCTTGGCTTGTGCTGCAAATAAACCCCACAGGTTTAGGAAGAAGTCGTGATCACAAATATCCCACAAAATGCTGTGGCTCATTCCTCTTGGACTTGACCTGCCTCCTCATAAACTGTGACATTTTTCCTTCCTTCAGCACAGGATTGCTTTATGCCAGTCAGAGAAGCAGGGTTTGTTGTCTCTAGTTATTAATTTACTTTTATTGACTGCGGTGCCTTTCCTGGTTTTATTACCCAATAGCTCACACCAGCAGAACAGCTTTTCTTTTAGGTTACACATAAACATTTGACTTTCCCAAGCGGGCCCCAAGGAGAGGCAAAACCACTGCAGCTCCTGCTGACCCCAGGGACCTCTTCCACCAGCCCATGCCTCTCACAGCCCCATCCAGCCAGCAAAAATGCTGATCCCTTTTCCCCCTTTTCACTGCTCAAGGCAGATGATGAAAAAGCATAAGATTTAGATTGATTTTTTTTTTCTGTCCTAAAAATATGCTCTGAAATGCTTCTATTGTCCAAGTGCTGCTCCCTGTGATAAGGCACATTTTCCCTCCATAGCAATTATTCTGAACACCACTATTAGACTGGCTGAGGAGACCCAAGAGCACCACAGAAGGTTCTGGGGATATTAAACCATCAGGTTCCTGCTGCTGATGGACACGTCCTGCTGCGGCCAGGACAGCAGGGAGCTGCAGAGATCTGGGGTTTTCTGAGAAAACAGACAGCTGAAACGAGTCCTTCACTCAAACAACGCTTTGTGCTGAAGCTAAAAAATAAAAATAAACGTAGCTCAGGTGCTTGGCTGACTTTGAAGCCCAACAGAAGAAATTCCCAGCTTTGCTGGAGCTGTCAGGAATGGGCAGCCCAGCAGGGACAATGCCTGGGAGCTCTGTCCCACTGCCCAGCACATTCAGGGGTGTGCAGGCCCCAGCTGGGAGCAGCAGCTCTGGGGCAGAGGGTCAGCAGTGGGCCGGGGGCAGAGCAGGGTGGGGATGCCCAGGGCTGCTGTGCTGAGGCTGGGTGAGCACATCCCCCGGGGCTGCTGCTGGATTCATGGGAGGCAGCATCAGTTCTAATTCACTGCATCCCTGTCAGCAGTGCTGGGGAACACACTGCTCTCTAAATCTGATTAAACTTATTTCACCACTGAAGATAATTGGGGGACGTGTCATCAGTCTTACATCAAGTACAGCATGTATTTTGTCTTTCAGTCATATTTACTTTAACTTCACAAAAGGATTAAATGACGTTTACAGCAATATGCAACAACTGTTGTGAGAAGGTGAGAATTAAACTTAGAAAGAGAGAAAACCCCCACAAATAGGAAAAAATCAGCTCAGCAGTGTCTTATCCTGCCTTTCTTACTCAGCTGTAGATGATTTTCCCAGTTCTGCTCATGACCACAGAGGAATTCCTAAGAAGCTGCTGAGGAGAAATCCCTCAGAGGTGCCCTGGTCCACGTGGAGGAAGCAGGAGATGCACGGCAGCCCTGGGCACACGTGGCATGGAGCCCTGGGGGCACAGGGCACTGTCAGAACCCCCCACCGTGGTGCAGGAGCTGCCCAGGGCCCAGGTGGGCTCCCCTGGGCCATCTGCACGTCCCTGGCTGCCAACACTCCCTGGTAGTGAGGTGCAGCTGGCAGGAGAAAACTCGTCCTGTGGAGATGCTCAGCTTTGAGACAGCCCTCCCCTGCTCAGCTGTGCATGCAGCATCTTCCCCCACCTCTTTTTGGCCCTTCTTTTTCTTCTGATTCTGAAGCTGGGACAACAGTTTTCCACCAGGCAGGGTGTGTTTCCACAGGTGAGGGAGCAGAGCAGAGAGATCCAGGTGCAGCAAAGCAGTGGCCAGCAGTTCTTGGTCCTGTAGCCCCCGCAGCTGCTGGAGGACAAGGCAGGGCCACGAGGAATTCCTGGTGGGAGCAGCTGAGTGCCAAGCCCAGCACCTCCATCTGCTGGCATTCACAGCCCAGGACACGCTCTGGGCAGTGGGTTTGTGGCTCTGTGCTGCAGCACCAAGGTGTGCACAGCAGGAGGTGTGGGGAGCTGTCCCCCAGCCCTCCAGACCAACAGGTACAGCCTCTCCCCTGGAAAGACATCCCTGGAGGCTTCTCCAGAGCCCCCAGCTCTGCTCTTGAAAGAGGCAGAGCTGAAGATATTAAAGGTTTGCTCATTTGTTTGGGGGTTCATTTCCCTGGAAGACTGACAGGCTCCCACAGAGTGTTTATATGAATCCATTGAGTCTCTACATTTAATTACACTTGACTGAGTGCATTAACACAACCACGAATTTTTAAAAGATATCAGTTTTATTCTGTTTGACTCCAAACCTGACAATGTGAGTTGCTTTCCAGCAAATCCTTTCCTCCCAGGCCTTTTCCCAGGAGTCTGCAGCTGAGCTCTGGCAGCTTCTGAACCTGAGGGGACACCCCCAGCATGGCCCCTCCAGCAAAGCTGCACCACCCCAGGAAAACAGAAATTCCAGCTCACAGGCCCTGGGGGGGAGAATGCAGGTGCCCCGAGTCATGGCAGGAAAGGCTAATTATGAGGGCAGAAATACATGAACAAGACTGAACTGGCTGAAAGATGAGCCCCAAGCACTGGGTCAGCAGCACCTCCCTCTCCAAGCCACCGGCTCCATCAGAAATGCCTTCACTCAGGAATAGATGAGTTTCATTCCCAGCTGCTCATGCAGAGCATGGGACAAGACACAGCTGCCCCAGAGAGCCCAGACCAGCTGCAGACCCAGAGTACCCCAGAGCAACACCTTCCACAAACACAGAGTACAGGGACTGGCTGCAAACTGAGTTTAGAGCTGGGTCTCAGCAGTTGGGGTCCCAGCCAAGGCCTTGGATCACAGAGCTGATGTGTAACCACCTTGGTTGTGCCTGCAGAGTTTTATCATTTGCTCCTCTCTGCCTCACACACACCCGTCATTTTCCTGCAGTTTGTTACCAGTAAGTATTCCCACATTTCATTTTTGTAAGGGCAAAGCAGAATGTTTCTGATGTTTTGTTTCCCTTCACAAACACATCAGGCATTTACTGAATACAAACCTGAGTCAGGAGGTGCCACCAAAAGCTGCAGAGCAGCATTTCCCAGGGAACAGTGTGCTGGCACACTTGCAGCAGTTGTGCAGCATTAACCCCATCAGCTGTGCAGCAATGATAGAGCAGAGGACACCAGTGCACAGGCAGAGATGAGTCCCAGTCCCCAGGCTGGGCAGGTCTGCCTGCACACACCATCCTCACACAGCCATGGCACTTGGCTTCTGCCAGAACCTGTGCTGCCCTGCAGGGCCTGGGCTCTTACCACGAGTCACAGCACATCAGCACACTCCTCCACAAAGTCTTTCTGCTATAAGACACAGCAGAGTGGAACTGAAAAGATTCCACTGCCTCTGACCAGCTTTTTTGTTTAAGATTTTTTGTAAATACCCTCCTGCTTAACACACACAACGCTGGCTGTGGAGCCCCTCGCTCTACACACGTGGTAGGGAGGCTGTAGAGCACAGTGCTGGGAGCTTTTATTTCTGACAACCCCTCCTGTGTATTCAGGAGGGCACAGAGGAAATGCCAGGGATAAATAGAAATTTTTCTGATGTCAAACAACAGACTGGCAGCCCACAATGAGAAGTCATTTATTAGACACTGCAGGAGGAACTGCTCTGCCTGTTAGAGTCTGTATTTTTTATTCCTCCACCTTGCAGGGTAAGTGTGGGTCCCTCAAGGTTTTCATTGAGGTCTTAAGGAACCACCCCCCCAGAAGGCAGCACACTTCCAACTGAAATGCATCTCTCTTGAGATAATTTTGTTTACTACACAGAAATATAAACTACCCCAGAAAGCTGCTCTGGGTGACTTCTAAGGGTTTTTTACCTGCAAAGCAGGTCTCTTGGAAGGATTTCACTATGTGAATGCAAGAATGTTTCATCCACCTGTTATTTGGAATTTATCCCTGTGCTTTCCCCGTGGAGAACTAGCAGATTTGCAAAAAGTGAACAGCTTAAATGCTACTGACAACACACACAAACGCAATAATTTAATTTCAATAAGCTGCCAGTTTACAAAATGAAGTGGCATGAAGTACAGCATGAGGGGATTCTGGCATCAGCAGGGTGGACAGGGGGATTTTCCTGTTAGCTGGAGTCTTTCCCACAGCCTGGAGAGAGGTGGCATCTTGTGTTATTTTAATCTGCTCAAACACATTATTTAAACGCTGTGAACTTTAGGTAAAACAGAACATCTTACAAACATTAAGAAAACATGCAAAAGGCAGCCGCTGCAGGCAGATGAAATCATATTCTGGAGATTACCGGCACCGGAACTTTTGAAAAGCTGCAGTCAGAACGGCCATCGAGCAGTTGTTCCAGGCTCTACTGCCTTGTACCTTGTTTTCTGCTGCCTGAGCCGCCAAGTCAGGCTTTAAATAGGTGTTTAATGGTTGGTAAATGGGGCAGTTTATTACCTTCCTGCAATTCTGCCTTTCACCTGCACTGCAGCACAGCAGCACGACTGCCGTAGCACAGACAGGTACCCGGCAGACACCTCCTGGAGCCGTTCCCAGGGGATGGGATGGGGAGGGACACCTGGACACCCTCACCTGTCCTCCCGTTAGCCTGGGACTTCTCCACATTGCTGCAGCAAGCACCAGAGGGAGGTCCCCCCACCACAGGGTTCTGCCCACACTCCGGTCTGGCTGATCGACACAGCACCCCCAGCTCCTCTGGGAGAAGCTCTCCAGCGCAAAGGGAAGGCTCCCAAACCTCCGGGTCCGGGGGAGCTTTGAAGGCCAAGTCACGGCGTTGATCTCATGATGTGAAGCGTTTGTTCCCCCCTCGTTCCCCTCGGGCTGCTCCTCAGCCCAGCCGTGTGTAGAGGAGGCCCCGGGCTGGGCAGGGGGCCACGAAACCACAGCGGCTTTTCCTCAGCGGCCCCGGGGCCGGGGGAAACGGGGAGCGGGCCCGAGAGGGCTGAGGGGGCACCGAGCAAACCAGGCTGCAGAAACTCGGTTTGCTGCGTGGACAAGTTTTAGACCGTAGATTTACAAACTTGGATGCCTAAAAACTAGTAAGCATTAACGTTGCTTTCTCACACCCCAGGTCTCCTCAGTGAAAAAGCAGCTGCTACTTTTCCTTGAGTGGAAGCTTTCCTGCCCCAGGTCCACGCACAGCAGAGACGAGCCCTGGGCAGGGAATATTGCTGGGAATCCACCGGAGGAAAATCCCAAACATCAAAAATAAAAATGTGAAATAAACAGGGCACTAGCAGGACCCGCCGGTGCTGGGGAGCAGTGAGCAGTGTGTTGGCAAACAGATCCTGCCAGAGGGAAAACAAAGGGATCATTTACTAAACATTAAAGACGTCTCAGCAAAGCCCTTTCACCGGGAAGAGACAGACACGGCTGCAAGGACGGTCTGAAAGCTGCAGGTTTGCCGTTTAAGACGCTTCTCCTGCCAAATGCAGACAGACAGACACAGAGCCAGGGAGCACAGCCCCCCCGGGCCCTCGGGCACAGCCGTGCAGCCTCTGCAGCCCCGCTCCTGCCCGGTCACACAGCCCCGCGCCTGCCCGGCCACGCAGCCCCGCTCCTGCCCGGTCACACAGCCCCGCGCCTGCCCGGCCACGCAGCCCCGCTCCTGCCCGGTCACACAGCCCCGCGCCTGCCCGGCCACGCAGCCCCGCTCCTGCCCGGTCACACAGCCCCGCGCCTGCCCGGCCACGCAGCCCCGCTCCTGCCCGGTCACACAGCCCCGCGCCTGCCCGGCCACGCAGCCCCGCTCCTGCCCGGTCACACAGCCCCGCGCCTGCCCGGCCACGCAGCCCCGCTCCTGCCCGGTGACACAGCCCCGGGGGCTCAGCCCCGCTCCAGCCCGGTCACACAGTCCCGGCCCTGGCCCGGCCCCCCACCCCCGGCGCCCCACCCCCCCCCCTCCCCGGGGACACCGCCCCGCGGCTCAGCCCCCGAGGGATCAGCAGCAGGGCCCGGGCTGCAGGGGCTGTGCTCGCTCCAGCCCTGCACTCCCACCCCACAGCCTGGGGACACGGCAGGCGGCAGCAGGGCAGGTGCCAGCCCGCCCCACACAGAGTCACCCACAGAGGGGACCTGCTCCTCTGCTTCTGCTGCAGTAGGACTCCCCTGGCCATCCCCTAATTCCTCCTGAATTAGCTCCAGGTGTTGTCACCGGCCTCTCAGCACCTGCCTGCAGTCTGGGCGCTCACGGATGGTGAGGACAGACAGGAAATAGAATACACTCGTACATGCAGGAGTCTCCAGAGGGCAGATTCTCTGTCTTTCTAGCGAGAGCCCAGCAGAAGTGTCTGTGCCAAGTGGAGCCTCCAGGTGCCTGGCAGGCACTCTGTGCTGCCCATTCAGGGGGATAGGCCGGTTAATGAGTTCATGAGCATTTCTTTGTAGTCGTGGCCGACGTGGCAACCCCTGAGAGCGCCGTGCTCTCACTCCTGAGTAAAAGCAGAGACTGACTCCACAAGGCCACCACACACAACGGTTCTGGCAGAGATTTTGGCTGATTTGGATTGTAAATACCATTGCAGTTATTCCAGCAGTGTTAAACATGCAAAATCATTTTCACAGTTCTAAAGCAGGAGCTGCTGGGGTGGCTCTGTGAGTGGTTTGTGCATGGGCTGCACCCCTGAGTCACTGGTGCTCTGCAGTGGCCCTGGCCCAGCCTGGGGCTCTCTGTGGTGCCCCCTCACCCAGCACAGCTGGCATGCAGGGCAAGGAAAGCCCCAGGAGGCAGCGAGAGGAGCCCTGCTCTGCCCAGACATCTCCTGCAGCTGGCAGAACCTGCTCTGCAGCCCAGACAGTCTCTGCTACACAACAGCAATGTTATGAGCTGATGAGCAGGAGACTACTGAGGATCCCCAAAGTCTGCTATTTTTGGCTGAGGCATGGTTAAACACTAGCACAGACAGCACATTTTGCACTCTGGATTCATTCTCTGGCTAATGTTTTCTCTACACAAGTCACCCAAGCTAGTATGGGAGGCCAAGAAAAATGAGGACGAGTTTGTGGGGAGCAGGCCCAGGAGATATTTCATCTCCCAGAGTGAGAGTCTGATCCACGTCCAGGCCTCAGGGGTGCCCTGCTGGGGTGGGAGGCTCAGCAGTGGCAGAGCCACATCATCCACGCTCTGGCACAGGAATAAATCTTCCCAAGGGGACAAATGACTTCATAAACCTTGGGTCCTTCTCAGCAGGAAAGGGGAGGGACTTGCTCTGGGGACCAGCATCATCCCCAAGGGCACTGCTGGAGCCACTGCCAGCTTACTGCTCAGCAAGGGGACAGCAGTACCCTGGTGACACATTGAGGGGCAGAGGAGCCACAGAGCATCCCTCTGCTAACTGTATATATTCCTTAACTGCTGTTTAATTAAATAGAATACTCATGTTTTATATTAAACTCACACAGCAGCTGATTATTTAAAACACACATATTGAAGCTCACCAACAGGGAATGGCTCCAGAGCTGTTCTCTAGATTGACTTCCAAGAGAAAATTCTGCTTAATGTCTCTGAGGCCTTTCTAAATGCCCCTCCTGGGACAGGAGCCTGGTGTTGCTATGCAGAGAAATGGGTCTGAACCATTTGGTTTGAATTTAAAGCATTACTTTATTACTCACCATGAATATACAGAGGCAACTGGCAGAGGGGAGGCAGGGCAGGGCGGGCTGTCAGCACTGAGAGGGTGATGGAGCATTTCCTGAGCTCCATTTGCTGTTCCCAGCACTGCTGGCCCGTGGCACACTGCCCTGTGCCCTGCCCTGGCCACCCTGTGCAGGTCCTGCCACAGCCCCACTCCCCAGGGCTGGCACAGATCCAGGGCTTTGGGCTCCTGTCCTCAGAGGAAACCTCGGAGAGGAGCAGGGGGGACAGGGAAACACTGGTGTGACCCAAACAAGCATCCTGCTGTGCCAGAGCCTCTCCGAGGTGAACAGGGTTTGGCTGGGGGAAAAGAGATGCAACTGAAAGAAATCCTCAAAAATCCCAAATTAATCCAACTAAATAGCACGGCTTAAAATAATTTCTTTTTAACATTGCTGTTGCAATGCACAATTATGTTTGTGCTTGCTTTAGAACTGGCACAGACAGAAATCTCCTGTTCTCAGAACAGAAATCACCACGCTGGGCATTTGCACACACAAGTGCAGGACACAGTGGGAGCAGAGGGCTGAGCAAGCCCCAGGCACAGCCCTCAACATGTGCAATTACAGCTGGCAGTTCCAGCTTTCTGTCCAGTGCAAACCAACACATTTATTTCAACCCCTGTGAAATTAGGTGATGATTGTAACACTATTTAAACCTGCCAGATTTAAAATAATAAATTAGGTTTATACTACTTAATTTTACAGGGACTTACTACCTTTTCCCCCACACTAATTTGTTGCCATAATTACATTAAATTGAAGCTGAATTTTTTTCTAGTCTAGATTTACCTGGAAGCTGCTTGTTCCTATTCCAGATCCAAAGAAGAATCTGTTGCCCTAAAGCCCATCTGGTCTCTGAATCTACTGGATACTCTGATTTCACTATAAACCTTATTATTCTATAGCCTTAGATCCTCACTACTACAACACTGATGTTCAATTACACAGAACTAATTACAAGGGTGAAATAACCACCTGAGCTGTGCCAGGGAGAGGCTGCAGATGGGGTATCTGGAGAGGAAAACAACCTTTGGGCACAAGAGCAGAGACTGATTTCACCTTCCTGTCTCCAGAGCCTGTGGACACTTCCTGGTCAGTGGCCATAGCTGCTCAGGACAAGAGAGCAGGGGGGAATTGTTTGGGTCTTTTGTAATTAGCTTTGCCTTTTTACTGAGATCTACTTTAATGCATCACTGCACTACCGAGCCAAATATCTGCATTAGAAAGTGAGTCATGGTGGGAGCAATCGAGACAGCACTCCCGTGGTTTAGAGGTGCACGATGTGAGCTGGACTCCGGCCAAACTTTTCCAAATTTGCAGCTGCCCAAACCTGCAGGAAGAGCCAAAGGCACTGCCTGAGCAGCCTGTGCCTGGTGCCATTTCTGAGGGCAGGCTGAGGGAGGAATCCACAGTGGTTCCTGTCACCACCAGAACTCCCAGTGGCACAAACCTCTCCATCTTTGTGCTCCACAAGGCCAGACACAAAGGCAGCATCCCCACAGCACCTCTCCAAGGGTCCCTGACACTGCACCATCATCTTTGGCACTGGCCAACACCTGTGGAGCTGTGGAAGGCCGGAACCTGGAGAGCAGTGCCACGGTTCCTTACAGCAGGTTAATTGTTCTTCTGGGTCAGCTGCCAACGGTGCCTCCCACGGCAGGGCCACCTTCTGCCACTTTACAAGTCAAAAACACTGAACATGACTGGTGTATTTAGCTTGGAGCTGTCACAAGGGGCACAAAATCCTGCCCTAGTCTCTTGTTAAATGATCCTTGTTCTAAGGGGGAAAGATAAGTTTAATGAATGCATCCATATGAGCCATTAAGAGCAAAATAAAGGCAGAGATAAAGGAAGATAGAGGCAAAGGATGGACGATCCTCAGACATGTTTTCTGCCAATGCCATTCCTTACATAATAGATGCAGTTTCTTTGTTTCCTCAGATGGGAAGATGGGCTTGACACCATCTCATCAACAGCAGCTGTAATAACAGCTCCTTGCTATTAATATGCAAATTGAAATGCACACACTGATTAAAAACATGTTAGACAAAGGCTTTTGTCAGAGACCTGCAAGTGAGAATAGGGCTCAGTTAGGGAGCAGTGGCCCACTACAAAATCTTTCATGAAGTCTCACACTGGAGCGCAGTAACTTCAGCAGGAACACCCCACAGGGTTAATGGACATTTGCTCTCTCTCCTGAGCTCTCACACGTTCAACCCCCAAAGTGGGTCCTGCTGGTCTCCAGCCCCTCTCCAGCCCTGGGCATTCCTCACAGCCTCTTGCTGTGGGAGCAGGCTGCCAGCTGGTCAGGTCAACCACCTCAGACACGTGCAGGAAAGCCAGCACAGCCCAGAGGAAGAATCAGGCTGCCACACACTTAATTTGAAGATTATGGAAGGTGGTTTCAAAGGTCAGGACTTGCTAATTAAGTTGATGCAATAGGAACTTAACAAAGGAAGCACCACTTATGTACCAGGAGCATTCTTCTCCCATGATTAATCCCTGTAAGAAGCTGCATGTCTCAGGGCAGCCTCCTGTTACACCCGGTTGCCATAGAGCTCCACTGCCTCCATAAGGAGCCAGATAAAACCACATATTGTTTGTGCTGAGCTGTGTCTGAGCAGAAAACTCCACGGAAAGTCAATGTCCTGCCCCTGACACACAGCCTGACTCACCCACACCGGAATCTGGAGAGCTGCATTAGCATGGGCTACAAACTCCTCTGGAACACGCCTAAAACACTCATTTCAGTGCTGGCAGTCACATCTGCAGCTGTCCCAGTGCCACCTGTATTTCAGTTGGACTGACTGTGAAGGGAGTCTGGGGAGAGACCCAACCAGACTGATAGTAAATTATTGAGATTTACTTTCTTTACAGACCATCTTGCACAGAATTTTAAACCAGTAAAACATTTGGCCAGAACAGGCAAAATCAAATGGTTACGTATAGATGTTCTGCATGAAAAATGCTGACTGTGTTTATGGGGTTTTTTAATGAAGAAAATATATGCAAATGTTTTCACCCTGCAGTTTAAAGTAACCTAGGGGGACGCAGTGGTTGCACTGAACCATTTTCAAAGCTGTTCTAACACATCCTCTCACACATTTCAGCCTGGGGCCATTGGACCAGGCCTGACATCAGAGATCTGGTGGCACTTCCACAGGGATCACTGACTTACCATGAGCAGATTTGTCTTTTTATGTCTTGCTTTGAAAGCCTAATGAACTTAGGAAAAGCAAGAGATTAAAAGGACTTAGGGACCAAAGCCTGACTGACTGGAGCTGGACAATATTGGCAACAAATGGAAACACTGCACTGCCCTGTCACTCCAGGCAAAACCGGGACAGTCAGGGCTGTGATGGGGCACCTCACCTGCCCCACTCACCTGGGCCAGGCCCTGTGGGCTGTGGGGATCCCATCAGCAGTGCTGACCCTCCTGCTCTGCAGTGCCACAACCACCCGAGAGCTGCCAGAGTGACACCAGCTCCAGGCCAGGCTGGGTGCCCAGGGGAGAACTGCCAGCCCAGCACAGGCTGGGTCCAACCACTGCAGAGCTCTCTCCACACCTGCCTGGGGAAAGGAATTGTGTTTGTGCTGTAATGAATTTGCTGCAATTAGCTTGTAGTGATTACTAGAGCACACAGATTTTTGGGTTTGTCTCCTGACAAAAACGCCTCTGCAGCACCCTGGATGCAGCTTGGGGGAGGGTTCCTTTGGGGAAAGAAGGCTTGGAGAAGTCAGGCTTGAACCCACATGACTGATGTGCCCTATTTCTGTAAATCATTCTCTCTGTAAAGAGGCAGTTTAGCTTCAGGAACACTGGCAGCTTGTGTTATTACCCAAAACACAATAAATGAAACCGCCCCACAGCTATGAAACCCAAGGAGATGTTTACTCATCTGTGAAAAACCCATTCTCCTCCACACATGAAAGGCATCGATGCAAGAGCACAAATTAATCACACAGAGCTTCTGCAGTGGCTCTGAGTGTCCCCACAGAGTGAAGGAGGCGACGCTGCAGTGCAGCCAGCCTGTCCCCTCACAGCCCTGGGGGCCGAGGCTCCTGCCCAGCACAGCTCTGGCAGCCCCGGGGCTGCAGGCAGGGAGGGTCTCTCCTCCGGGCCGGCTGCTCCCTGCTCAGGGGCCCTCAGCAGGCAGAGGGCAGGAGCTGCTGCTGCCTGCCAGAGCTGCACCGGTGCAGGGCAGCTCCGTGCCTGCAGGCGTCCCTGCAGGAGCACAGGTGAGCAGCCTTACCTGGGAGGGCCTGGCCAGCTCAGCCTCAGCTCTGGTGCCTCCTGCAGCTCTCGGGAGGGCTCTGCCTCTCCCCCTCTGGCGGGGGCACAGCAGGTCCGGCCTCGGCTTGCAGCACAACCCAGAGAGCAAACAGCTGCTGCTGAGCTGCAGGAATCCTACCAGCAGGAAAAAGAATTCACACTTTCTTTTCAGTGTTCTTTACTCATGGAAGCATTTGTTTTTCTAGAGACAAAGAGGGAAGGAAGAAACTCATCCATTACACGATCCCCAGGATTCACTGCTGTTGCTCTGTGTGTGTTGACACAAACCATACTGGAGAAGGTGAAGAGAGTGTGTTTATTTCTGATTGAAGACTGATTACATCACTATCATGGATAATGTAGTAGAATAACCTTATACTCTTGGGAGAAATCTAGGAATAAATATGAAAAAGTAGAATCGTTTGTTTCCACTGTCCCTGAAGATGACTGAAGAGTAAGTGCTGTATTTACAGGATAGTTATCATACTCTAGACTCTGTGCTGAATAAATATTGTCTTAAAAGGGTAAAAAAATCCATCGAAATATTTTAACTCACCACAAAATTAAAAAAAAAATCCATGTATTTGTCCAAAGCAAAGGTTAGTTACATGTTAATTATTGAATCCACATAGGATCACTGTCCAAAGCCTCCTCTCCTCTGACCTGCTCCCCTCCACAGAAGCAGCCTTAGTGCTTGTCCTCTTCTCCACTGACGAGCTACTATTGGTTCTTCAGGCTGCAAGAGAGAACAAAGCCCAAGTCATGCTCCATCCTGGTGTATTTTATGAAAGAAAACCACCACAGCAAATTGGAAAAGTCTCCTTTCTTTAGGTCCTAAATCTGAATTTAAGAGCCTCACAAATCCTGCCCAACTCGCCTCCTCCATGGCCCAGCACAGCTCAGCTGATGAGGAATTCCTCACTGGAAATGGTGCTGCCAAGCTCAGGTTTGTGCTTTGAGCAATTAACACAGTGCTGGGTTTTACATAAAAATAATTAATCTGTACACCCAACAGCACAACACAGAGCTGTACGGGCTGTTCTGGGGCTTTCAAATGATGATCAAAACAGAAGATATCAGAGATATCTTTATTTTCACTTACATTAAAAGGGAAGGGAGACAAGTTACATCTATAATGAGGGGAAGTATTACATTCTCTTTCTTCACAGGCAGTGTAATTATTCAGCTGCTCCCTTGAACTGAAACTATGACAAATTAAAATGCCTATCAATTCCATCTACCTTTTGTAACTGTTCATCTTCTGGAGCTGTTACTGCTCCAAAGGCCTCTTTATGCATGAGCCACTATATATTAAAAAAGCACACAGCAAGGCTCCTGTTACCAAGTGTTACTGTAGCCACCAAGGTAAGAACAAAATCATTTGGCTTGGGTGTGAAGTGCACAATGCAACTGATTTATTCTAATTTCCAGAAATTGACTGGGAACCTTCCATCAGAGAACACCTTCATTCTGAGTGAGGATGTGTGGAAGGAGCCCAGCCTTCTGGCACCAGGGACAGGGCTGGAAACACCCAGAAGAAACAGAAATACCATTTGGCACTAAAGGTGACCCAGGTGGAGCCAGGCCAGGCAGCCCCAGGGCTCCCCGTGTTGGCTGTGCCCAGACCTGGGACAGGCTGCAGCCACAACAGCCTGTCAATATCTGTTCCCACCTTTTAAACAGATGGGAAAAGCAATGTAAATGAAACCTTGGGAAAGGGTGACATTTCTCCAGGCATGATATTAACAATATTTTGATTAGCTCATTCCTGAATAGCCAAGCAGCTTGTGTTGATAAATACCCTGTTCCAATTAGACATCTGTGTTCTCAGCCTGAAAATAAAAAAGAGAAGAAAAGAGGAAGGAGCCTGCCCAGGCCCAAGCCTGCTGCCTTTGCTCCTCAGCATGACATCAACCATCTGGGCTTCCACAGGGCACAGCCCAAAGTCAAGGCTCAGATTTGTGCAGGAAGGACAGAGCCACCTCCCCTACCAGACGTGACCATTCTTAACCCCTCAGAATTAATTTTAACCACTGAATTGGTTTTACCCCAATTATGGCTGCAGGGTTGGGTCCCCTCTCTGCAAAAATCCAGAAATTAACCAGGAATCCTGAGTCTGAAAGGGAAATCCTTACATGTATTAGCATCTATGAAAGTGTAAATGAGTGATTATAAAACCCTGGAATACATTTGTGAGCTCCAGATGTGGCAGAGAGGTCTGGCTGATCAAAGAGACAAATGAAGGCGAGAAGACAAAATTCTTCTTTATGGAAGTGGGAATCGTTATCCCCACACAGTCAGACTCTTAATTACTAGGGCTGGATCTGAGCCTTCCATCACTGAGAGCCTGAGGAGTGGAGCTCAGCTCCCAGCTCAGCTCTCTGGCATTACTGCAGTGTGACAGACCCACAGCTGGCCCAGGGGTGACACCCACCCCAAACGTGGGTCTGGGCTCTCTGCTCTGCAAAAAGCACCTCTGCTCCTTCCAGCCACATGCCCAGAGGAGGCCCCTCACACCCAGCCCCAGGCCCTCTGGAGGACCTTCCCTAAAGGCAGCTGTATTCTCCAGGCTGTGGTGATGACCCAGCCTGTTCACAACCCCTCCCCAGGAAGTGCTTTTTGCCAAGCCCCAGGGTAACATTCTGCACAAGCATTGTTTTGACCCCAGACACTGAATATCCTCTGTCTCCTTTCACAACTATCTGGGAAATAATCTACAATCCTTGTTGTTTGTTGCAAATCACTTCCAGCAGTGATTTTTCGTCTTCACAGTTTGCATAAAGCAGAAAAGAGGGAGGTTTTGTTTCTGCCAGCCCATGGCAAAGAGTGAGGAGCGAGGCTGGCACGTGTCTCCCTCCCAGTCTCTCAGAGGTGACACTCACATCTGGGATCCTGGCTGCTGCTGGGCCCCCAGGAAGGAGCTGTTGGTGCCCACCGTGGTTCAGCCAAAGTGGGCCCTGGCCCCTGCCTGGCACCTGCCCAGCACTGCTTCTCTGTGCTCCATGGGGGGAGCAGGGAAGGGGAGAGGAGATTCAAAAAAACCTCATCTATTTCTGGAAAGCAAGTCAAACAATGACTCAATCATCTCTACACAGTTCATAAATCCCTAATTAAAGGTTTAGTGCTCCTCCCCACTGCAGATGTTCCAGAGTCCATCCACATTCCAAAACTTGCTCTGTGGCAGCACGTGCCCACAGCCAGCAGCATCACCCATTGGAGCCTGCTTGAGCCCTGCACTCCCCACACATCCAATGTGGTATTTAACCTTAATATTCAGATGAAGCTCAAGTACCTGCACCCTGAGAAAAAAATGGGAGCTGGTAGATGTATCTGCTTCGTGTATGCACAGGCTGGAGGGATAAGGACCAGCTCAGTATTAGCTCACTCTTCCTGCATCTTTTATTCAGCACCAAAATACCAGCCAAGACACTTCCAGCTTCCTTCCTCAGCCCTATTTCCCCCCTCTTTTGGTCAAACAAATGCAGTCAGAAGCTCTCAGGGTAGCCCCTGAAGTTCCTATGAATGGTTCATCTCTCCTGGCCAGACCACTCAAGGAAGAGCAGCTCAGGTACAGGGCACAAGATTTAAATTGTGTGCTGCCCAGGGAGCCCCAGGACCCCCAGCCCTCCTCGGGGCAGTGGCAGGCCCTGGTTAACACAGCTGCCAAGCTCATGGTGTGTGTGGTGGGTTATTTAAGGCAGCTCTAACTGGGGCTCTCAGCGGGCTGCTCTCTGCAGAGCTCTCAAGAACAGTAATAAATAACCACAACAGAGCTCATTCCTCATGAAAGTTCTTCTCTCCTGAACTCCTGAAGCAGCTTTCCAGGAAACTCATCTGCCTGGGGTTTTTTAGGTGGTATCAGCTTCCATCCTGCAATCACTGCTCCCTGTTTTGCTCTTTGTCCCAGAGCAAAACCCCTGTATCCCTTCACCCCTGTCCTTCACAAACTGCCCCTTTCTTCAGGTTTGTTTAGTCTTTAACTATATGAAGTATGACAGCTACATAAAATGTTTTGTTGTCTTGGCAACTGCAGCCCAGTGGCTTCAGCCTGAGTTACAAGGCAGAGGACAGCCTTGACATTAACCAACAATAATGAGAACAGCAGAAACCAGTGGGGGAACACTGGCTGAGGAAGGAGCAGGGGACGATCCTCACCTGCCCCCAGCACGGAGCTGCAAACACCCCCTGGGACATCACGGCTGTGGAAACCTGGCAAAGGACCAGGCCTGGATTTCCAAAGTCCTTTCTTTGTATGGAAGAGGTAATTGCTTGGAAAAGCTAGAGAGACATAGATGCAGCTCTGCCAAAATCTGTTGTTTGTGCTGCCCAGCACATTCCTTTGCACTGAGAACAGGCTGAGCCCAGGGCAGGCACCATCCGTCACTCCCACCACAGCCAAGGCACCAATAACTGCCCAAGGCGCTCATTCACAGCACCAGAAATTAAGATTTCTTAATCTCTGCTAATTGCAGGAGACTGCACAACAGAGCAGAAGGTGTGGGGATAACCCAGAGGACCAGACACCCTTCTGGTGTGGGGAATTGGTGACACATCTTTCTGCACATCTCTATCTCCCATCCCTGAGGCTGCTCTGGTTTGAGACTGACTCCTGTATCCTTCACAATAATCCCAACAGCAACCACAGCAGTACTCACACAGACTTGGAAGGACTGGCAAGGGAAGGATAAATTACAGCTCTGGGCCAGGGCAGCAGAGCACAGATGCTGGCATTCCAGGTTTCCAAGAGGAAGAGCTCTCAGCTCTATTTTCCAGCAGTGGGAATTTGTTGCACTGGGTATGGATCCCGACCCTGTCCCAACTGTTCCCACATAAGCTGGCTGGGCAGGGATTCCCCAGGAGGGAAATATGCTGAAGAGCAGGAGATGCAGGCAGCAAAGGTCACAGACTGCCCAAAACCACGGCTGGCTCAGTCCCTTGGCCCCAGCCCAGGGCCCCACCTGCACTGGCAGGTGTGCTGCATCCCTGCACTTGGCAGACATTCAAATGCTCCCCGAATAAACAGAATAGAGCTCATGTGAATAATGCCAGGAACCTGGGACAGTCTGACCCAGCTGGGGAAGGGCAGGGTTTATCCTTTGCAGGCTTAAGCACAACGAGCCATTAGTAGTCATTGCTAGTTCTGCTCATCCTGCTCACTTTTCAGACCACCCTCAAAGCTACCTGAAGCACTTTAGGTATATCCCTTTATATCCCTCTCCTAATCTGGGCAGTTCCAAGTGATTCAGTCTGAAATGGTTCCCAAAGCTCACATATAAGGGCATTAAGAGCAATTAGTTCATTAATCTAGTCTCTGGTATCACGTATCTCTATCACTTCATTTTAATAATTTGTAGTAATTGACAGAGCAGACTCCCCCCAGTTCTCATAGCTGGGTAATGCATAATTACTCTAAATCACAGCAAGAACTGTTTCACTGGGAAACACCTAATCCCCTTAGGCTCATGGTGTCTCTTCCGAGGTTTCACACATGAAAGAAGCTGCAAACTCAGTACCATTAGCCACAAGTCAGTGGGAGACCAGCAAGCCCATGTGGGTTCAGCCCTGCATTCCTCGACCTGGAGGTGCCTCTGGTGGCTGTGTTTCACAGGAGGCAGAGCACGGCTCAGTCCCGGAGCACGGCTCAGCCCCGGAGCGCGGCTCACTCCCTGGGGCACAGCCCGGCCCCTGGAGCACGGCTCGGCCCCCGGAGCGCGGCTCAGCCCCGGGGCACGGCTCAGATCCGGGGCACGGCTCAGGCCCGGAGCACGGCCCGGTCCCCGGAGCACGGCTCAGTCCCGGAGCACGGCTCACTCCCCGGAGCACGGCTCGGCCCCGGAGCACGGCTCAGCCCCGGGGCACGGCTCAGATCCGGGGCACAGCCCAGCCCCTGGAGCACAGCCCCCAGGGCTCCCCTGCTGACAGGGAGCTGCAGTGCAAAGCACTGTCACAGGCACTGACTGCAGCCCACGGGAGCAGCACTGTCATACTCACTTGGTCTGGTGTTTGGAGCCCTTCAGGTGTGCATGGTACTGCTCTATGGAGTTCAGGGTGACGTTGCAGATGTTGCAGGTGTAGCTGCGCTTCAGGCCTGTGAAGAAAACCCAGTTTTAATTAACCCTTGTGTCCCGGAGCTGCACCAGAGGGAAACACTCTTGTGCCTGGGCTAGGGACTGTTCAGAGTCAAAATGGCAGCTAGAAAGTACAAATAAATGAAAATGACTGAAGAAAGGGGGAGAAATAGAGAAAAAAAAAGAAAAAACAAACCAAAAACCCCAAAACAAACCAGTAACCCACGCTCCAAGCAAACTTCTAGTTCATTAGAAGGCACTTGGATCCCACATTTCATTTCTGGTTTCACAGACACTTCCCTTTACAGTGACCCATCTATTTACTTTTCCAGGCCAGGGTATCCAAGCATTAGAGAAACCCAAAGGAATATTTTTAGATCTGAGCAGAAGAAAGCCAGGTTCAAAGGCTAATCCCTCCTGAGAGTGTGGTGCATCTCTCCTGTGCCCTCCTCAGGGCATCATCGCTGTGCTCACACTAACGAGCACTCGAGGCACCATTTATCCCTCTAGTTTTTGGTAGGGATCACAATTCAGAGCAATTCCCTGTTAGTGGATTCAGCAGCCACATCACTTAGGAACTCTCTTTTCCCCAGAGGGATCCAGCCTGATTTATCCACCAAAGTGAACCAGCCAAGCACAGATGCTGGTCTCCAACAGCCCACACTGGGCAGCCTCTGGCTGAAGGTCAAGGCTGGCAGACTGCAGGGGCACCAGGCAGCCACCCAAAGCCAAAGCAGGAGCTCTCTCACCTGTTGGGTTGTCTCTTGGCTGCAGTACAGACTGTCCCCAGCAGAACTAAGGGCTCTGGGATTCCCACAGGGACTGCTGTGCTCCTTAGGAACAGTTCTGATGTTCCTTGTAATAGTCTCTTCTGGCTTTCTCCAGTATTATTGCTTTGCCAAACTTGTTAAAACAACTCATTTAGAACAAATAACATGTGGCATTCTCAAACTGGATCAGTCCATGCTCACCATAATTAACTGCACAGGTAATAAACACACCTGGACCTACAGGCCCCCAAAATATCCCTTGTCTTGTGTTGCACTCTGGACACCAGCTACCCCAACAGCCCCACTTTTCTCAAACACTCCATAGTATCTCTCACCCAGGAATTTGGCACAACATGAAAATCATCTTTAAATAATACGTCAAAATCATTCAGATGAGTGCTTGAAAACAACAAGCCAGCAACTGCAGAGGTATTTAAGTCGTTTCTGTATTTCTGTGTCATAATGTGGCACAGAACAAAAATCAATTTGCAAATGTGCATTTTCTCCTTACAGAATTTATTCTTGATGGAGCAGTGATGGTTTTACAGTCACGCCCTTTGTCCTTTGCTGGCAGCTCCTGTTTCCTTTATTAAACCACCAGGCATCAGAAGCCACACGAATCTACCAGAAGGCAGGTGAAGGAATGGGAAGGGCAGTGCCCAGCTGGCATGGTGTGCCAGCACACTGCAGCACACTGAGAGCTCGGACCCCACCAGGATCTCCACATGGCAAAGTGGGACTGGGGAACTAAGAAACAGGTAATACTTTAATTTAAGGTAATAAGGTTCTGCTGCTCAGCCAATTTAGCAGCAAGTTAACAGCAGCCTCAGTGAATCTTAATTACTGGTGTAGGTGGAAACGCCTTCAGCAAATGCAGCTCCTGCCTGGGGATGATGATTTTCTCCCTCAGCATGTCAAGGCTACTCACAGTGATGAGCCAGGGGAACCCTGTTCCCCCTCCCTGTGTTCTGTGCAGGGAACTCAGTGCTCTTCCCACAGGCTGGAACACGCAGCCACAGACTGGGCTGATTCCATGAACTGGGATGGAGATGGAGAGAGGAAACTAGCCTCAAATGAACAGCAGGATGAGACCACAGGCAAAAATCACTTCCAGGATATAAAAATTACCAGAATTTGACCTCACTGGGAGCTCATCAAAGCTACTACTTGGCTGAAACTGGTTTCCTAAAACTCCCCAACCAGTGTGCTGGGGCTGAGCTCAGCCCCACAGGCCACCTGTGATGGGAAGATGCTCCCAGCCTGAGCAGTCCATACAGGCAGCTGCTGGGCTCTGGCTGTATTCACATCCCCTTTTGCATCCTCCAGACACATCAGCATTGCCTCCCCTGCAGCGTGACATGCATTCATGTAAAATTGAATGTCCTCCTATCCCCATTAAATAAAATATTAACAAGTCAAGTTATTAATGTCATCCTGCATAAAATGCATTAAAACCCATTCCAGGGGAGTTCTTGTTAAACTGCTTCTTACTAACCACAAGTGACAGCACAGAATGAGAAGTATTTATAAGGCATACAAGGAAATTATGAGCTGAGATGAAAAAGGAAACACAGCTCTTTGCCTGATTCTGGAAAAAGCATGTGCAGCACCAATTTACCTGAGAACACAAAGGCTCCAAGTGCCATCACCTCCATGCCCTTGCCCAGCTGTACTGCACAGGCTGCTGTGCTTTATTTTAGGGATTCAGAGCACCTGGTGCAGGGTTTGGCTCAGCAGGAGGCAGAGCCTGTTACAAACCACCTGCACTGCAGAGCCCACCTGCCTCAGACAGGGAACTGCAGAGCTTGGGGGGACACCAGAGGTGAACTAAAACTGCTGAGATGTGACTTGATGGAGGAAACCTGACTTTCCTCCTCGCTGTGCCTGGTACAGGCTGGGGAGGAGCTGTCAGAGGGAGCCACATGGCTGCCTCCAGCCCAGCTATGGCCACCTCGTGCTGCTGGACAGGCACAAGTTGTCAGAGCAGAGCCTGGAATTTGGGGGTTGGTACCCATCACGTTTTGTCTTCCTATGATCTGTGCCAGGGTGCAGGGGCAGCCGGGGAGGCAGCTCTGCAGGAAGAAAACTCCCAATTTCTTCCCCTTTCAGGGTATGCTCCCATGCTTCCCTGCCCAGCAGGAGCAGCAGGGATTCCAGGTGAGTGGGGTGGGTCCCAAAGCAGCTCTGCCACAGCTGGAAAGCCCCACAGAACAGCTCTGAGAGTGGGCTGGACTCTGCACTCTATTTGGCCACGGAAAAGGGATCTGTGTGCCCTGTGCTGCAGCTTTAACTCAACACAGACTGCAGAAACAATGCTCATTTCTCCTTTTTTTTTTTCCTCTCCTCATTCTTATTTCTGAGAAGAAAATAAGACTTCAAAATTGCAGGATGAGCACTTGGTGAGAAGAATCAATGTTTTTGTTTTCTATAAATATCAATTGTCCAAAAATATATCTCTATTCTTATTTCTCCAAATATACATTCATATTTATCAATAAATATTTTATTACAGCCATTATCAAAACATCAAAGGCTGCTGAAATGTTGTACTTCAACTGACACTGCCTATTCCAGGCTCACACAATGCATCAAATGTTCATCTCCCACACTAGTCAAAATAGAATTAATATTTAAGCTGTGATGGGAGAAGCCACCGTGGATGCAGAGGAAGGAGATGACTTTGCAATCCAGGGAAAACTGAGGCAGCAAAGACAGTGTGGAGCAGGGAGAGTATGGGGATGTTGTCCCCACCAGAGCCATGTCCTGTGGCCAGTTACCTTGTAGGCAGACATGATGTGACCTGTCAAGGTGAGGCTGTTTGCTCAGGCACAAGCTGGAAATCTCTCTGTGTTGGCCACTGCACAGACTGCTTCCAACACCTGTAAAGATCTGCTCTAACCTTGCAGCTAAATGCATCCAGGAGAGCATCTCTAGATGGACACAGATGGACAGATGCTCATGACCTAGTTAGAAAAACTGAGAAAGATTTCCCAGCTTGGCAGGCTCAGGGCCAGCCTCCTTGGCTCCCTGGGCCTGGCTGTGCCCTCGCTGGTGCTGTGGAGCTCTGGGCACTGCGGGCTGCAGCCCTGGAGCAGCACCCTGAGGTCTCCAACCAGAGCAGCACCCCTGTTCCCCTAGCCCAGGCACACACCCAGCCCGGGGACAGCTCTGCTGTGCCCTCTCCTGTCATCCAGACACTGGCAGGACCACGCTGGGTGCAAACCCCAGCCATGCACAGCACCACCGTGAAGGTAAAAACCAGCAGCTGATGAGGCTGTGAGGGCCTCCCATTTCAACTCTCCCAGGGGCTAAATGAATAAAACGCTTCCCAATTGATTTATTTACAGTTAATGACATCCTCAGCCACTGCTGAGCTTGGCACAGTTCAAAGTACTGAGCACTTCCATGTTATGGCCCCAGGTTTTATTCCCACATCTTGCCAGCAGCGGGCAGTGACTCAGCCAACATGAGTCACTGCTGGCACCCTGAGTCGCACCAGGTAGCACAGGAGGATCCAGAGAACCATTACAAGGTCTATGGGAGATCAAGAAATGCAGTATCTGAAGAAAAATTATTTCATTTAGCAAGGAAGAAAATGCCAGGTGTATCAAAACGTTATTGCAAAGCCTCACTGGCAAACCAAAACCCTCCCACATAGCTCTGAATCAAACTTGTCCTTCTTCCTCAGCTGCCTCAGTGGGGTCCCTGTGTGCACAGGGGATGGTAACCCAGGCCAAGGAGACAAAAGGCTCATGCCTCTCCTGTGCCTACACCTCAGAGCAAACAGGTGCTTGTCAAGATTCAGTAGTGCTGGACACCTCCTCAGCTGACACAAATTGCACCTCTCCCTCTCAAGCTCAGGGGATGCTGGGGGGCTCCAGCTGCTCAGACTACTGGCCTGGCTGTGGCTCTGCTCTGCTTGAGGGTGGCTCCCAGAGGGGTGCAAGCCCAGGACACAGTTCCCACAGGGACCCTGCAGGTGCCAGAGCCCCTCCCTGTGGGGCCACCGTGGATGGACTGACACACATGGAGAAAGGCTGCTCTCCCTTCAGCAGGAACACAAAAAACTTGTGTTTAACATCCCTGTGGCAAACGCTCAGCTCCTGTTGCTGCTGCTGACCCAGGGCCGTGACAGCACTTTACACACACTAATTAAATCATGGAGGACAGTTGTCCTGCTCTCCATCAGGGAGATGTAGGGAGTGCTCTGCCTCCAGCAACATCCTCCTGTCTGCACTTCTGCGTGGGGCTGAGCTGTAACGTGCTCTCCTCTCCCAGGGACAGGTGTGTGCACTAATGGAAAGGACTGCTTTAGGAGGAGGCAAAAGAGATACTTAGGAAACAACTTCGAAACAGAAAACAACTTTGAAACTTCGGAAACAACTTTGAAAAGATGCTGCTAAAACTGCAGGCTGACATTGCGGAGCAGGGGATTTTTTGACAGAACTGGGAACCTCGTGAAGCAGTAAGAGCACCTCGGGCTCCCTGCACCCCTGGTGACTGCAGCGGGAAGGGTCACCGCATCCCGCGGGGAGCAGGTCCCTGCTCTCCACGTGCTGCTCTCTCACCTCGCAGCTCCCCCAGGTCCAGGGTCTTCCCCAGCTGCTCCAGGAGGTCGGCCCTGGCCGCGTTCTTCTTGTGCTTTTTGCCGTCGTAGTGCTGCTGTGCCATGAGGGGGTTGTTGAACCAGGCGGTGCAGAGCTGGCAGTGCCTGTCCGAGTCCCTGCGCTGCGGCGGCGGCGGCTCGGCCGCGGGGCTGTCGGTGCGCGGCGCCTCCAGCGAGCCCAGCGCGGCCCCTGCAAGGGGAAGGGTCACACTGAGCCCTCCGGGCTGCGCTGCCTCCGGCACGCCCGAGCCTCAGGCAGAGCCCACACCAGACACAGCCCATAATTAGCTGCAGTTACGGGGTCCCAGCGGATATTTGGGATGGTGCTGCTTGGAAAGCTACCATTTCTCATTAAAAAAAGCATCACGAAAGGACAGCCCAGGACTGTTCCTCAGCTTTCTGCGTTTCCCTAACTGGGGAAGGAGGATGCTCTCAGTGCAGTTACACTTCTTATCACTGTTCTGACTAAATTTGCTAAACTTATCCTGCTTGAATTGCTACTCCCAGGAAAAATCGTCAGTGGAGAATAAATATACCATGCATCTCCTTCTCAGGACAGAGAGACATATTTATCATTATCTCAGGATTCTTATTTTCCAATTTATTTGGTCTCAGAATGAATGGGAAAAGCCATAGTCATTGCAAACTGTCACAGATGTAAAAAAATACTCAATAGTCAGTCCCATCCTTCATCTTCACATTCTGAATTGTCAGGTACCAGCAACACACAACCTTAATTTAATTCTATTTTCCTTCAGATTCATCAAAAGCTTATCCAGGAACACAAACAAGACCCCCAAATCATTCCAAAGAAAAGCGAGTGATTAGTCTTTATAAAATGGAATGCACTTTGTTCAACAGAGTTTCCCAAATTTGTAAAATAAAAGTCACAAACCCATGGAAAAAAAAGAGTTTGAAGTAAAATAAAGTTCACGTAACACTGGAATACAAAAATATACAATGACTAGCATTTAATTATCACACCTTATTCAAAAATTCCCTTTTATGTGGCTTTCCTTTTCTTTTCTTTTCCAGATGAAATGTCTGCTCTTTAAATAATTAACAACCTGCTCTCTCCACGGTACTGGAATAGGCACATTTGGAGGTGGCAAGAGGTGTGTGGTGGCTGTCTTTGATCAGGAGATGATCCAGCTGAGCCCTGAGGAGCACACAGGGCAGCAAATACCAAACCCACCTCAGTGTCTGACACCAGGAACAGCAACACAGGGATATATTTCGACATATAATTATGCCTGGAGCCCACTGTGATTGACTCCACGGCTTGAGAAAGTTAATATTGTTATAAATCTTCTGCTGACCTGCTCAGTAAGGGACACCCTTCAAGGAAATTCTATCTTACATATAACATTACTTACAACCTTATCAATTTCCAGGGGTTTATAACCTTCTATTGTTTTTGATGATGACTGTCAAGGTATCAGAGTTCCAGCAGTGATGATGCTGCCTCTGAAGAGCTGCTCCAGGCAGGGCCAGGCAGGGTCTGGCTGGATTTTGCTCCTAAAAAAGTCTTTTCTATGGTTCCAGCAGGAGAGACACAGCCCAGCCCCTCCAAGGTGCATGCAGCAGAACTGCCAGTGTGAGCAAAGAGCAAAGCCAGCACAGTCATTAGGGAGAAAATTAGGGAATTGCAATATTTCCTGTTCAAACTGGGATTACACAGGCTTTGCACGTGCTTGATTGATGAAAAGCAAGCACAGCTTGCTTCTTGCCAACATGTTCCTGCCCTCCCCAAGGAGCCTCCCTGCAGGAAGGGTCCATGCCCAGAGCCACACAGACTTGGCAGCCCTGGTGATGCCACACAGACCTGGACAGCCCTGGTGATGCCAGGGGGACCCAGCCCTCTGCAGCACCCCAGGACAGGGCTGAGTCCAGGGACCCAGACTGAGCTGCAGAGATGTTTGGAGCATTAGAAACAACCAGCAATTTCGGCAGCCCAGGAGCTCTGTGACAGATCTGACTTGCTGTTCCACAAGCCCCAGGCTATAAAGTTAAATCTATCCCATCTTTTGGCCAGCTTTCTCCTTGTTTCTCTGCACGCTGCTGCCGGAGGGGGACCAGGGAGGCTGAAGTTCACGGAGCTGGTGATGTCCACAGGAGTTACATCTCCTGCTCACTAAGGAACCCTGACAGAAGCATCTCTGCTCTCAGCCACCAGCCAACCCAGCAGCCCCGTGGCTGTGTCTCTGAGCCCCTCCCCGTGAGGCTGGAGGCTTGTGCTGCCCCAAACGCCATGCAGGAGGGAGGCTGCCAAGGGGACTGGCACTCCTGCTGCAGGGGATGGCACCAGAGCCCCCCTGCCCACCCCAGCCCTGCTCCAAGTCCACATCTGCACCTGGCTCCATGAGACTGTGGGCTACAGCTCCACAGCAGAGACCCCTTGCCTGCATCACATGGGCAAGGGTTTCCTCTTAGCACTCATAGTACAAATTATTTTCTTTAAAGTCACATTCCTCAAGTCCCACTGACAACCCTCACCAGTTCTAAGGTGTGCTGAGCCCAGCCTGGTAATTAATGAAAACATCACAAATCTACCAAATTCTCCCAAAGAGAAATAGATGAAAGTTGACTTCTCCACAAATGTGCATTTATCATTTTGATATGCACTACGTAACAGTTACAGAACAGCAAATGCCATCACTCCCTGAGCAGCGACACGAAAATTAATAATAAACACGAAACATCAAAAGTTAAAAATGTTTCTCCATCTAAAACACAAACATAAAAGCTGTGAGTTTGACAATTTCAAGTATTTCAAAATGCTAAATAGCTCATGACAGTCTGCCTTACGTTCCCTTTCGCTGTGGGAGGGAAGTGAGAAAGTCTTACTTTGCTGCAAGAGGCAAAATACAAAGTTAGAAACACTTTAGCACTCTGGCAATGAACTAATGTTTGACTTCTTTCTCACATCCAAAGCTTTTTATTCCAAGCTGGATTTAAATGGCACCCAACTTTTTCCATTGGCACACTCCAGAAACTGAGCATGAGGGTGAGAAAGTAAGTGAGCCACAACAAGGGGGCACTGGGAAACCCGGTTTTCTTCAGAAGAAATCCCAGAAATCTGGGACTAAGACTCCAGCTGCTGCTGGACAGATCCTTGCACCCAAACCAAAAAGCCATTTACTCAGTCCCTTTTGATGTCCCAAAGCCAAGGCTATTGCCACATTCCTGCAATGATGCCTGCAGGCCCTCGCACTTGGATTTCCCCCACAATTCTTTGGTTTATTACTCGTGGTGATGATGGGATGCAAGCGGACAGAGGATGTTGGAAATGACTAGAGGAATTTGTCAGCAATAGTGGTGACATAAAGCCTCTGAGGGCCACAACCTTGTACAGCAGAGGAACAGGAAAGAACACAACTATTTCGCTGTCATGGTGAGACATCGTTTTTGTGAGAAACTCGACTGTTGGGCCACTTCTTCTCCTGAAAGCACCAGCAGAGAATGGGACATCTGTGTTCCATCTGGATGGCAACTGTGAAGGAGAACGTGGATCTCTGTAAGGGGTCTAAGAATAGATGTGATTTTCTTAGGGATTGATGAGACAGAAACCCCAGAATATCAAGCAGCAGAATATCCTCCCCAGGAGCATCCAGCATGCTCAGGGCTGTGCTTGGTTGCCTCTCAGGATTCATGAGCAGTGGATTCTCTGAAGCTCTCTCTGAGAGACTTAATGCTCCCTGGGGCCAGCCACAGAGGACTGGGACAAAAATCCAGTGAAAATTGCTGGGTGACTGTAGGAGGCCCAGAAAAATGCTGTGTCCAAAGGGCATATTTCTGAGAACTCCTGAAGAGCAAGGAGGTGCTGATTAATGTATTCCTGGGCTCACCTTCATCTTCCAGACCAAGTGCCTGTAAGAGCTGATGAGTCCTTGAGTTGCTCTCTCCTAGTGATTAGGATGGCTGAAGAGCCTGTTACTCCAGAGCACGCAGCATGGCTCACTTAGAGCCTTGTGAGGCTGGTCTAGATCATGGAAAAGAGAGACAAAAACCACAGTGCAAGGCTGCAGCTCTTAGCAAGCCCTGCCTTGGCCAGGCCCTGCGGCTGAAGGGTGAATCCAAATTGTCAACTTCCACGGGAATCAGTCCATGCAATATTCTGAGATGCAGCACTCCTGTGAACATCAGCTCACCTGGCCTTCACCAGGAAGACCAGGGTTTGTGGCAGGTCCTTTGGTGCCAGAGGAGGAGCTGCTGGCAGGCTGCACACGAGGGATGGGCTTCAAGCTCTAACACAAGCCCTGGACAAATAAACACCAGAGTCCCTTCGAGCAGACCACCACCTAACACAATTCCCCACATTCCCTCAGGCAAAGGGGCCAACAGCTCCCAAGTCCACCCTGGCAAAGGACAAATCATATTCTCTGAATCAGCATCTACAGTCTGTGAAGTTAAAAAGGCAACAAAACCACACACACAGAGTGCCAACTCCCATTATCTAATCACATCTAGGATTTACATGCTAGGCAGGGTCCAGTACACACAGTTCCATTTGTATTTTGTGCTGAAGGAAGTGCCACTGGCAGCAATTCTGGGTCACATCTGTCTTCAGGACCTTGGCCAAGCAATCCTTCCCGGAGAAAGGTGAATGCTTTGTTCAAGCATTTTCTGCTTCCACAACCACAGAGGAATTTTTTTTTTTTTTCCACAGATTATTAGTGGTTTTCAGGGACTTTATGGTTAAGCAAACAATAAGACGGTCAAATTGTCCAATTTCAACATTTGACTTTTTTAATGTGAAAGTTAATAGGCTGCATTACTAGAATCACTAGTAATGAAAGCATGGAAACCCATCTGGGCAAAAATCAAGAGACAATCAATCCAAGGGGTTTTAAAGCCTGGATTTCCCTCTGTGGTAAGAGCAGGTGATGCTCTGTACTGTACAGTAACACCAAAGGTTTAAAAATGTATTAGCTGAGCTGATAATTAAACTGCTGATAATTGAAGCCAGGCTTGGCTATGTGCATCCAGTGGAGACATTGTCTTCCTCTGAGGAAACACTTTGGCACTGTGGCACTGGAGACAGGGCTCTTGCACCAGGGCCAGTCCCAGCTGATAAACCCCTAATCTACATAAACAAAGCAGACAATAACGAGCATCAGGAATTTTTCAAGGTTGTTATGACAGCAGCACAAATGAATAGCTGTTTCTGGCAGCCGCCACCGCTCAGCTTTCCATGTTGTTCCCCTTTCCTGCCCTTCCCTCGGCACCAGCCCCTCCTGCTCCACCCCCTGCCTCTGCACCTACCTGTGCCCTTCAGTGCTGGTTGTTCCCCTAGCAACAGTTTTAACCTTTTGGCATGGATTTTCCCTTGGTAATGCGATTCTGCCACCACTGCTGAGGTAAAGGACATGTTACATAGTGTGCAGCATTTGTTCTTATCCACTGAGTCACCATCACTGCCCTGGGTGGAGACAAAAACACAGAGGAAAAAAAGAGGTGTATAAGCCCAGCAAGCACAGGCACAGAGAGAGAAGAGAAGAATAGGAGGGAGGAATCCAGGTTGTTTTGCCAAGGCCATGGCTGCCAAGGGATTTCCCTTCCTCATCTCTCCCAGCCTTGCTCCTGCCTCACCCCAGCCCTGTCCAGCTTGGGGACACCTCCAGCTCCCCAGCACTCCCACTCTGGTGTGCACTGGCAGCTCACCCTGTCACTGTGTCCCACGTGGCCGTGGAGCTCCCAGCACATCCCTGAGCCTCCCTTCCCTCAGCCTTTATTCCTGTTCTCTGCCTGAGGGAGTCACACAGACCCACAGCCTTCCCTGCCATCCCACACTGATGCTTCCTCCTGATGCACTTTTTTAAGAGACCCCAAAACATCTGGGGGGACACAGCTGGGGGGCACAACCCTCTCTGCAGGTGGGAGAAACAAATGAACTGTCTGAAATCACACAGGTCCCTCCAGCAGGATCCAACACCTGCCTTGGGTGAACCCAACACTGAGTGGACACCTGACCCATCACTGAAGGTTATTTTTTCCCCGCTAAAAAAGCACTTTTAGAAAAACGACTGTTTTTCATCACTTTTTTGTTGTTGATAACTGTAAACCAAACCTTAGGGAGGAATCTCAAGAGGTGATCAGGACTGTTCTGAGTGTAATTTGCACTTCTTTTAAATAGCTCTCTCTCAAGATATTTTATGTCTTCAAAGAGAAATCACTTGAAAGTTAAGAGCAGAGTAGAAAATTTCCAGTATCTATTGATCATCAGTGGCAACATATAAAGAGCCTCCAACAGAGCTCGTTTGAAAAGCTGATACACTTCGGTGTTAATGCACCAGAGTCTCTTCTTCTGCCAGGGCTGCTCTTCAGTGACATTTTTTCCTTTCTAACCTACTTTCTCAGCTAGACTGAGAAAGCAATTAAAAACAAAAAATTAAAGCCCCCTCAAAAAGCCCTGCAATACCTCATGTAGAGTTCAGGGTCCCATTTACACTGAGCCACAGTTCACTGTGCAGCTCCAGTCTCTGGGTGAGTACCTCAATGCGTGCGTAGCAGTTCAGCCACCAGCAGGACAGGGCTGTCCCCAAACTCTTGGTGGGTCTACGAGCCCCTCTGCACACGCAGGACAGACCTCTGCTCCCTAACAGGCAGTTCTATACACCAAGTGCCATTAGCTGTAAGTGGGATGCAAGAGGTTTTTGGGCTCTGCCGTTACTAAGCATTTACCCAGGTCTGGATCATCCCTTAGCAGCATCACCTCCCTTCCCTCCTCCACCAACCCAACCCCTGCACAGAGCCAGAGGTTTCTAGGCTGATCCAGCCCTGAAGGGTAATTATGCCTTCTCATTTGTCAGGGGCTGTTTTACCTGAAACCAAAGCGGCTGGGGGAAGTGATCCAGGTGTCTTCTGTCACCCGCTGAGTGACACGGCGCTGACAGGGCTGTGCAGGTGGTGAAACCACAGGGCTGCTCACCCCGGATGCCTCAGCTGGGCCACAGGGCTCTACAGGGCAGGTGGCCGCTCCCTGAGGATGTTCTGCACCCATGTGCACCCACCTTCACCACAGTCCACTCCCGGGGCTGAAACAGTGAACAGGCACTAACAGCTCCCTTGAGCTTCTGCAAATCCACTGGCAGCTCCTTAACCCTGTGCTGCCAGACCCAGCCAAGGAATAGTTCTACATTTTGTTTCTGCAGCTTTCTCCAGCTGATCCCTCCTTGCAAACCTTCACTACAACGCAGCACAGAAGCCACTGGCTTCACACAAACTGAAGCACAACAGAACACATCACTGGCTTGGAGTTAAAGCATCCATCTCCCAACACTGACATCCCTACTCTTCCCCCGCTCCACAGGGGGCAGAGCTCACTGTACTGAGCCCATCCTCCACACCAAATTAACCAATAACGAAGAGCACAACAGTCGAGGTGTTATCCATTGGAAGACTACTTGTATAAGCCTTCTCCCTCTCACTCCAAAGGGCTAACGCGTGTTTTGGAAATGCAGTGTTTTTGCAATCCTCAAACAACAGCCAAGGCCTCCCTTTGCCTCACAGAAAGGTCAGGAAGCAAATGGTGTTTCCAATCCCACAGCACCAAGTATCCACAACTGCAGCCACCTCTCCCTCCTGCTGCCACCTGGCAGAAGGACAAGGTGTGAGTTCTGTGGTCAGCAGAACACAAACCCTATGGCATACAGCCATGTAACAGTTTTGATGAAAAAAGGCTAATACTCCCTTTTCAGTTGCAGATGCTTCTACATGAATTTAATTGGTTTTCATGGATTGTTTCTAATACTCATGAAAGTCGCTGTGCCATGGCCTGAGTGACACTGCCAGGATTGGACACTGCACTGCACGTGTACATGGCAGGGATGTTATTGTGCAGCATTAGAGATGTCCTAGATAGTTCTGTTCTCGCTAAATGCAAAGGCTTGTATAATATCTGATCAGCAACAGGCCTCCTTTGAGCTGTAAATGTTGGCAGATTTTCCCTGCTATATTTTTGTAACACAAATAATTTTAGAATTTAGGTCTGGCCTAGCCTAGCATTCACCTAGAACATGAGGACGCATTAATCCACCCCCACTAGGGCTGCCCTTGGCAAAAGCATCAGCAAACACAGAATTACATTCCTTCTCCATATTGCCTTTCACAAAAGCAGTGGGAAATGGTTCAACTTTGATTTATTTGAGCTCTGGTTGGTTCTCTGTCCTCTATATCCCATGGCGAGGTGCACATGCAGTGTGTGGCTCCTTAGACACAACCAAACCCCTCAGAGGACCCTGTTCCCTGTCTGCCTGCACCTGTCCATGCACTGCCCACACTGTCCATAATAACTCAATAAAACCACTGCACAATCCTGCTGTGGAGGGGCAGCTTGCATCTGCAATTGGCCTGTGTGCAACAGGAAAGTTCACTAGTGTTTTAATTACTACGTAAATGAGCTTTCAGATTCCTTGGGCAATGGAATTCCTTGCATGTTTCTCCCTTTAATTACAAGATATCACACTGAATATCAATAGCTGGGAACCTCGCTGCAGCTCTCACAGAGCCCCAGAATGTGGGAAGGAGCCGAATGAATAATTCCCCATGAAGCCTTCTCTTAGAAATTCAGTCTCCTTCTATCTATTGCCTGACAAATGGCTGTGAGCTGGTCCAATTCCTCACCTTCACTTGTTTATTTGAACACAGCTGAGGAAGCCAATGGCCAATCTTTAAATTGGCAGACTGAGAGCAAACATGGGTGAAGAGCCTTTGGATAAAGCACATCAACTACCAGAACGAGTCCACAGAGCCCTGGGGAGGTGACACTGTTCTTGGGGACCTCTTGCTCACCTCAGGGGTCTTCAGCCATGACACTGCAGTGGCACTGCAGCCATCCCCTGAACTCCTGCTAGCTGGAGGGCATGGCACTGCATGGCAGGTGAACACACAGAGCTCTGTGCCTGGCACTGCATGCCAGGTGTCCACACAGAGCTCTGTGCCTGGCACTGCATGGCAGGTGTACACACAGCAGGTGTACACACAGAGCTCTGTGCCTGGCACTGCATGGCAGGTGTACACACAGCTCTGTGCTTGGCACTGCATGGCAGGTGTACACACAGCAGGTGTACACACAGCTCTGTGCCTGGCACTGCATGCCAGGTGAACACACAGAGCTCTGTGCCTGGCACTGCATGCCAGGTGTACACACAGCAGGTGTACACACAGCTCTGTGCCTGGCACTGCATGCCAGGTGTACACACAGCAGGTGTACACACAGCTCCACAGCCACCACTGCCACCCCACACTGCTCCCCAGGCACTGTCCAGGTGTGAGTCCTCCCACCTGCCCAGTGACCCTCACCCTTGAGAGTGGTGTCACATGCTGGAAGTTGGGTGAAGGGGTCTGGAAGTGACCTCCATGCTGCTCCACTGCCAGCAGCACCCCAGAGTGGCCATCACCCCATGCCTGGAGGCATGAGCTTCCCGCAGGCATTGTCCCTGCCACCTGCCTCAGCTGCTCACCAGCAGACCCAGCCATCACACTAAAATGGAGCAAGCCCTGAGTATTTGCTATCAGCACATTTTTTTCCTATGAAAGAACATTGAAATAACTAAAAATGCAATTACTGTTGCTGATGCACACAATAATTCTTGTGTAGTTTATTGAAAATTATTTCCAGTTACTTTGCATTTCAGCTAATCTAAATGTTACCTCCAGGCACCTGATCATCTGTGCCTGTAAGAGAGAGAATGTTGTAGCCCAGCCAGTGATTCACAAGGCAGCTGAACAAACAGGGCCTTGCACTGTACCCACGTTTTCTGAGCGCAGCTTTTTGGCCGGGCAGCCTCCGTCGATGGGGTGAAGCATGTAGTAGAGGCGGACTTTGCTGGCATGCTTCCGACTCTGGAAGGCAAAGAGAGAAGAACTGAATTGACAAGGAGCAAGGGGCTCTGTTGCTGTGCTCACTACACCAACCCACAGTGAGGTTTCACATCCCCTTGACATACATATCCACTGGAGGAGAAAAGGGGAAAGAATCCCGGTGAGGAGCATTTGCACTTCTCAGAATTTTCACAGAGCTCTGCACCCAGCTGAAATGAACTGTGGGATGAAACCTGCCATTAGCAGAAGAAATGGTCCACTCTGGCCCCTCTCCAAGTCCTGCTGCCTGCAGGCCCTCCAAGACACAGCAGGGATCAGACAGCGAAGGAAGCACAGCATTTGTTACTAGACAATTTCCATGGTGGGGCAGATTGAAAGATGGGGGTTACTGAGCTTCAGCCAGAGACACAACAGCATCCTGAGGTGTCAGAGGCACACACAAACCAAATCCACAGATCCTGTGCTTCCAGAATGATAAAACATAAGAGTGGTAAAAAATCTCCCATGAGGGAGACATGAGCAGGTTTCACACTGCCTTTGGGCATAGCTGGAGCTCCCGGGCAGGTGAGGGTTAGAAGAGACAGAACATCCCCTGGTGACCCCAGCAGCAGCCACCAAAGGAAATCCTTGGGACTTGTAAGACTTAAAGGAAGATTTTAAAGCTTCTACAGCAGGAGCACAGACATAAACCTTCAAAACCCTGACTTACATCAGGTCTTGTCTTCCATGAGATGCAGAGGGGAAAAGTCTGCAGCCACAAAATACCTGTACCCAGCATATGGGCAGCAGACACACGGGGAGCTGTTACCATGCAAATGTTTCCTTTGAATCACCCTTTCCAACTGCCCCACAGAACAACAGCACTGTAATGCTATAATTCCAGATCACAGAGCTGCAATTTAAAAATATTAAATTATCATTAGCATGTTCTGGAACATTCTTACTCCTGTGGTATAAACTTGGAGCTAAATTTGCAGGGAGCTATATTTGTATTCACATGCAGAAATGTGACTATGCAATAATTTTTTCCACAGAGCAAATCAGTCAAGATAAATAATGTCAAATATCTGTCCCCAGCTTGTGTTCCTGCTACATTTAGCAAATGTGACCTTCCATGGTCAGAGCGAAGTGCAGGAAACCCCAAAGCTCCAGCTATCAGATGAGCAACCCAGACAGCAACTGCGGACTTAGAAAATGACAAAATAGATGTTTGAAATGCACAGGACAGAGGTGCAACGCCACTCCTGGTGCTTGGCTGCGGTCCCAACTTCCTGCCTGAAGTGATGCTTAGCGGGTCCCTTGCACCACGCAGGGCCAGTCAAACATCCTGTAGAGGCAATGTGGCCAGAGCTTTTCAGCTGAATTTCTTCCCTGAGCATTGACGCCCCGCAGAGCAGTCAGCCTCCCTCGAGTCATCCTCCCCATAGTCACGAGGCTCTTCCCTCGGTTGACTTCATCCAGCACGTCATGATGCCCACGCACACACAGCCACAGCCTGCTCAGTTTAGAGGGCAAAAAATTTGGGAGGGGTTGCTGAGTGTGTGTAAGCTGCAAAGATGTTAAGAGGAATCATTTTTATGAATCTGCTCCATGGCACTCAGCTGGACCATAAATGGTGCCCAGATGTCAGCGTTAAAAGACAGCAAAGCTTCAGCCTTCTGTAAAACACCTCTCACCTTTCTTGGTGCATTTGTTTGGATTTGGGAAAGCCAAGGTAAAGAAATGACTTATGTTTGGCATAATTTAAAACTACACAGATCCTTATGCAACCTTATTATCTTACGGTCATAAAAGCAGAGCTTAAAATCATCCCTGGCCTCTGCGTGTATGTGGTGAGCATCTCCTTCCCTCTGTGGAGCAGAGGAAGCACAGCCCATTTGTCATCCATTTTATCTCTGGCATTTTCTACATTTACATGTGTATTTATCATCCTAACACCCCAGCAGGAGCACGGCAGGAGCACAGTGATTATTCTTAGTGTGCTGCTCCCAAACAGCACTGCGGGTTTCCTCTCCCTGCTGAAAAACTGCAGCTTCAAGGCACAAGGAGGGCAAGTGCCAGACACATGGAGGGGGGTCAAAGGAAGAACCACAAGCAGGAGCCAGAAAACTGGGATAAACTGGGATTAGGGCACCTCCAGCTCCCATTGTGACCCATCTCACCACATGCATAAGCCTTTGGAAAGACAAAACCTTGCCACATCTGTACATCCACCGTGCAGAATGAACACACTGCCTTGTGGAGGCACCTCCAACAGCCACCACAACCTCATTCTGGGTGCAATAAAGGCCTTTCTGTGCCCGTGAATATTTCTTTTGTAGCTGCACAAAGTGTTACACCAAAGGCATTTCCACTTTCCTGTCTCTAGTGGGAACAGCACCTTTTAAAGACACTAAGTCTGGTTTAATGCTGCAGGCTTGAAAACCATCCCTGACTATGCAGGGAGCTCAGAGTCTGTTTTCACACAGCTGCTGCAGAGTTCTGCATTGCAAGCTCATTTGCTACTGTAAGGCTCATCAATAAAAGTAAACAAATGGATCATTTCTATCTCTATCAAATCTACTCTAATACAGAAGATCGCCGCAGAGACAGCAAAGTTCTGGCAATTCAACCCTAAAACATAAAAGGGCAAAGCAGAGCTAAATTGTGCTATGAAATGCAATTTGATTGTGCATAAACTGGGTTTTGCAGCACACTGTGCCCGCAGCAAGCGGCGAGGGCAGGCAGCGCGGTCTGTGCGGAGCAGCGGCAGCCGGCGGGCCCCGGCAGCACCGCAGCCCCGTTCACCCTCTGGTGCAGGGGCCTCTCATCCCTTCCCTGGGGATGTACAGCGGCTCTGGGAGGGCTGACCCATCACCTTCACACGGCCAGAAGCTGCCAGCTGAGGCATTATAGCCCGGGGGTCGCCAGGTTACACAGACACACGCCGATCTTGCCTTCCCTGCGTTTGCCCAGGGGTCTGGGAGAGGCGTCCCCTCCCCAGCTGCAGGAGCTCGGCCCCCACCACGGCCCCGGAACTGCTCCCACTTTACATCAGCCACTGATTCCAGCTGATCCAGCAGTCTAAACACCTTGCTTGTGAGGGCCTTCTTCCCGTCTCCTGTCATCAGGTTCCAATCAACTGTCTCTGCAGCTTTCCTCAGGCTGTGCTAGCACATAATCTCATTTCCCTATTCCCCACATATCTCTTCATCAATCCTCGCTCCCTCCTGTGCTGGCAGCTTTATGGTTTTGGGCAGTTTAGCTTTCCTCTCCTGCTCCTCCTTCTCTGTGACCTCCAGCCAAAGGCCAGGGACCCCCACACTGGGGAGCACAAGGCTGCACCAAGCACCAGCAGAGACACAGGTGCCAGATGAAGGAGGGAACCACCATGGCAGCCCAAATGGCTGCAGCTTCTCTTAGTCTGTAATAAATTCTTTTTCAGAAGGCCATTGGTTGGGTTTTAATCCTTTTAGTGTACACTGGGTTGATTTTTTTGTGTGCTGGCAGTTTCTTAATTAAATTGCCATCCAACACGCAGTCACATGATTATACCAATTTTATTATCTGTATTGGCCCTCCCTGTAATCTCATCAAAAGAGAGAAAGTTATTTTGGCTGGCTGAGTTCTCCAAGCCTTGTGCAGAACCCCAGTTACATCGTCCTGTGCCCAGGAGCTGTGCCAAGCTGGATGGCCCCGGCTCCCCGCACGGGACCCCGGCACTGCCCTGCCTGGCCCTCTGCTTGCTTCCTCCTGGAAACTTCCTCCACCTTCCCATGCCCACAGAGGGTCACAGAGACAGTGCACAGCATGTGGCCAGCACACTTCAAGCACCCAGTTGTGAATTACTGGACCTGCCGACCTAAACGACATCATCCTGGAATTTGTATTCGGTGCTGAGCAACCTTCCAAATTTCTACTGGAATGGAACCAATCTATTTCTTCCTCTGTGATATAACAACATCCTCTGCGTTTTTTAAATAGACAGGAGAAGTATTTTCAGCAAATGCCTTCCCTTTTCTGCCTCTACTACCCACACAACAAACATTGTCAAGATCCCTGTGGTTCACTGCAGAGCTGAACTCCCCGGCTGTTATTCCAGACACTGCTGGATGCCAATGTCCTTTTTCTCCCTTTGTAATTTTTGAAAAGCCTCATTTATAATTTATGTTTGTTTCTATCAACTTCCCCTTTTTCCTCCATGAGGTAATTTTTTTAAAAGTGTCTACTCATGCTTTTGCCTTCCTGGGCACACAGATCCGTGTCTGCAATTCCCGTGTGCTCAGCTGAATTCACACCCCCATCAAACGGGCTGCTCCAAAGCAGAGAGAGGCACATTACTGCTTTGGACATTGATTTGTTTACGCATTAAGGCAACTACTGAGGATTCAGCCAAGCAACCACTAGCTCCACTTCCTTACATCTGTGATCATTCCACCCGGCTCACCCAGGCTGACTCCAAGTGGGGATCCTGAGCATGAATTTTCTGTCTCAGGATTCACCATTTCAGCTGTGATCTTTAGCTCTACTGCTTCCTATATTGGTTTTGACTGTACTCAAAGTATCTCTTGTCCAACACACTGCAGGGAACCCTGTGGAGAGGAAATAACTCTCTGTAGAGGCCATGAGCAGAGCAGCATGGCAGGAGCAGCCAGGCTCAGCACCTGGCTCACATGGTGCTGCCACCCACAGACCTGCCCCCCACACCCAGGGCCACCACTGGCACCTGCTCCTCCCCAAACCCACTGGCAGCCCCTTCTTACATCACTCCCTCACATTCCTTCTGCAGGTGGATCTTACATCTACACCAATGCAGCCATGCATTTACTTCTCCGTTGGTACTAGGGGATTTTTCCAGCCAATGTACGTCCCTGAGCAACCTGATTGAGCTGCAGGTGTCCCTGCTCTTGGCAGGGGTTGGACTAGACCTTTAAAGGTTCCCTCCAACCCAACCCATTCTATGAGTCTGTAAACATGCCAAGGGCAAGGGGATGCAGGGACAGAGGGAGCAGGCTAGGAACTTCTGAAATGTGCTCCACCCAGCAAGCTAAATCCTTGCTGCTCACCTGCAGCTCAAGTCCCTCATCTCAGGCCACACTGCTGTTGGGTACTGATGTTGGAGGTGTGGGTGGGCTTCCCTGATGGTACAGCCCCCCCATCCCAGTAGCAGGTAGGCAACACAAGAGTTAACACAAATACAATGTCTGCTGAGCACACGAGGTGCCCAGCAGCAGCTCCACAGCACGGCAGCAGCAGCAGCAATGCTGTTGCTCCCATTCCATCCCCACTGTGTGAAACAAATCCCTGCTCCAGCGCGTCAGTGCCAGTCAGTGCTGAGAGCCCGTCAGCCCCGAGCGCACGGGGGCGGCTCTGTCACAACACACCACGAGAACTAAAGACTGCTTTCAAACACAGAGAACCCCAACCCAAACATGGGTTGCAAGTTTAAAATATTGAAGACAAGCAAGAGTGAATACCTGGAACAAAGAGGTGCCCTCCTGTGCAGCAGGATCAGGGAGGAATGCTGCGGAAGGGCAAGAGCTACAGGAACTTGTCTGGCCAGGGTGAGCCAGTGCAACCTTTCTTTGCTTCCATTCCATGTAGCTTCAAAGTGACATCCCTTATGCCCCTCCATTACTGCTAACCCCGGGGTCCCATTTTCCCAGTGTGTTTTACTGCTGCTCTGAAGAACCTTTTAACTTCAGCTATTTTTAGATAGCAATAGGCCTCTGTGCAGAGGTACCTGGGAAGGGACCTGTGCGCAGGGCTTCATCTGCTCTGCTGTTGCTGCTGTTTAGCAATAGATTTTGACACTGGGAGTGCATTAAAAATAATGTTCAGCCATTAATGTTGACAACTGAGCAGTAACATAGAGCCTTGTAAAGTCCCACCCCAGCTCTGCTCGTTCCCACAGTCCACCGTGATGCAGCAGCTGCTGCTGCCCTGTGTGCAGAGAGGAAGCACGAGCCTTCTGCCCTAAAACCCTGGCACCCACATATCTCCCTCATATCCAACGAGTGGCCACGTTTACCTCAACATATTTTAACTGTTGCCACGACACAAACTGCCAGGGAATATCCACAGCAGCCTGCATGTTCACACAAAAACAACAGAGCAGCACCTTCATAATCTCTGCAACACAAATATGTTCTCTTTAGCTTCTTCTCCTCAAGCCAAGGTTCTTCTATCAAACACCAGCACGATCTGCAAGATAACAGCAATGTTTGAGCAGCCACCAAAAACCGTGAACACCACAGCAGACAGAGTCCAGCAGTTGTGGGGAAGGCCATGGCAACAACGGGTAGGGTGTCCCCTCCTCCTTCATCCTCTGAAGGATTTACACGTCACTGCCACCAAAGCAAGACACAACATGGCAAGTGAGCAGCAACAGTGGCAGAACATATGAGAGAGATCATGGCCAGCATATGTCACGTTCCGTTCCATGATCACTGACATCAGCAGAACCTGACACATGACAGCCCTCTGCAGTCTTTATTTTCTGCTAAAGCACATCCTTTCCACTCCTCCATCCTGGAAATGCTTGCAGCATCTCACACAGGGAGCTGGGAGTAGAAACATAACATTCCAGCTCCTTGCTTTCTAGCATAGCATTTATTTTGTTAAATAGAGTGTGTGCTCTTGCAGCACATTAATATTTCAGACACAGGATTGCCTTTCTGAGCACACACATCTTGATCCTTAAGGCACTAATGTGCCAATAGTAAACAATGTTTATTATTCCTTCAGACAAGCCATCGCTCCACGCCGTTTCCAGCCAAGGACAGCCCATTGGGAAGCAGTTTAACCCCAGCCCCACTCCAGCCCGTGCAGACAAGGAGTATTGATGGGGCTGTCGATATGGCTCGCCTGCTTCGCTCTGGAGACAGAGGGAGAAATTCCGCAGCGCACAGCTCCGGAGAAGAGCCAAAGGCCATGGCACTTGATTTGTTTTCCTCTGCATTTGATATTTTAATACACTTTGCCTCTGCCCTCCCCTGCTGCTCCACCACAAGCATTCAAGCAGCATTCCCTCATCCCATAAGGGGAGCCAACACTTGCATGGCCCCCTCCTGGGCTGCTCTTCCTCCAGACCTGGCATCTTCCTTCCTTTTAAGTGGAAAAACAAAGCGCACTCTGAACACCTGAAGCAGTAAAGATTATGGAGAAAATGGAGAAGAGCATTACAGCAGCTTGAGGAGCAAATGTGGTGATGAATGCACAGCTCCGGGTGAAATCTGAGAGCAACTTTGTATATGAGGTAATTTTCCTGCAGGATTTTCAGGGGGAAACATGAAAATAAATTGTAACATCTTCCTAATGGCTGTGAACACTTCTACGTAGAGATGAGGACTCAGAGCTAACGAAGAAACCTTAGCTCTCTTTGTTTTAGCGTTTTAATTTATAGAGCAGCTCACCAAAGTGATTAATACAACCTCTGTCAAAGACAGAGCTGGAAGTAAGTGTTAAATTACAGGTAATCCAGAGAGAATCCAGCACCAAAGAGGCTTCCGGCTCCAGAGGAAGGAAAGATGCAGAGATAGCTGCAGAAAACCCCCCTCATTTCTGGGGCACAGACTTTCAATGGCACTGCAGCAAGCGCAGCACATTGTCGCTCACCCCTTGTACCACAGTGGAAGGCGAGGTGTGAAATGCCCTCCCCACACTGACCATCAGCCCCCTCCTGCCTGGCACAGCCAGCCATCACCTGCACCGCAAGGATTCTTCACCCCGACAGCCTCCCTGTTCCCTTTTGTTCCTCCCAAGGAGGAAAGGGGAGCCAGGGTACCTCAGGGACAGTCGGCATGGCACAGCAGCACAGTGAGTGTCACCCAGGGATTGTCTCAGGCATCCGCACTTCGCTGCTTTGTTCCAGAAGCAGAAGTGGGAAGAGAGTTTTCTGATACTTCAGGGGACAAATTAAGATATCAATTTGCTTTAAGAATTAAAATATGCAAATGCACACTCTTTCAGGCATCAACACCAACCAGTAAGATTTGCCTCATCTCTTTCTCACAGCTGTGCAAAAGCTGCCCAGCATCAACCCCTGGAGACGCTCGGCACCGCAGAGTGCATTGAGCTCGTTAGGGCACTTCTCATTTGGGAACGTCATTGCAAGTCAACATCCCAAGGCAGCTACTGGGCTCAGCTCTGTCCTGGGGTGAACCCTCGAGAGGAGGGCAGGACCTGGCAGTTGCACCAGGATGGGAAGGAGAGCCAGGGTGCATCAGACGCCTCAGACAAAACCATAAACAGTTGCACGAAGCCCATGCAATAAAGGCAGTATTTGCTGTATGTCAAGTTGAAAGCAAAAAATGCTGCACACACTCTGATCCTTTTGTCATTTTTCCACTACTCTTGCCCTTGGAAATAATATCGCTTAATACTGCGTGACTGACATAAAATCATTTTTTATTCCTGGCAAAGCAGCACAGAAGAAAAGTTATTGGTTGGTGATTTGGAGAAGGAGATGAGACAGCGATTGGAACTGACTATTCCTGTTTGGCAAGATAAAAACGTCCCCCTTTCATAGGCTGTTTCCCTCTATTTTCTTACAGAGAAATGTCTTATTTTGCATGCACAGAGAGCCAAGATTCCAGTCCCTGGCACAAGGGCTGCAGAGCTCACTTGACTGTGCTAGCAAGGCAGTGGATCAATTCCCTTTCTCTCCAGGCTTGCTCAGAAAGGATGAGGGTGCTGCTGACCAAAACAAACCCAGACAGGGCTCTAGCACTCAGCATCCCTGGCTGCACCATCACCAAGGGTCCTCAGCACCCATGAAAAGGGGTTTTCAGAAAATTTAGTCATCTGAAGTTGATATTTCCCCAATAAAAAGAATTAATTTTCAACTATATAGCACTTTCTAAAAGTAAGAAGGAATAAAAAGAAAGGTGTGAAAATTGTGACCAGCCACTTTGATATTCAGAAAGAAACAGTGAATTTTACACTCCTGCTATTAACTAATGGCCTGCAGCGAGGGCTGGCAGCCTCAGGCAGGACGGGGGCCCCAACTCCACCTCCCCAGAAAACCTCAGGGCAGGTTTTCAGCCTCTCACTGTGCCTGTGGGCTCTTGGGACCAGGCTGCCAGAAGGTTACCAGGAGAATGAGCATCACACTCGGGAGTGGTGACCAGAACAGATGCCTCAAAGGGACACTACTCCCTGTCAAGAGCAGCAAAGTGTGGCACAGCCACGGGGCAGGGGCACTCCCAGCCTCTGGGCCACCAGAGGGGATCCTAACTAGTCTTTACAGCTCACTCACTCCAAGCCTCTGTCTGTGTTATGCAACCCACCAGCAAGGTTTGGGAATGACATTATTGTGCCGAACGTCTACAGCGTCTGCTGGGGTTTCACAGCGGATGACAAACGAGCACAACACCTCACACTAAAATATACAACAGAAAACAGTGTTGTTTTCCACATTTCAAAAACATCTGCTATGAATTAATGATTCAGCTCATACCTACAATGACAGGCGCAGAGGAGATGAGATTGGCAGAGCACCCTGTGGCTCACCAGGAGCTGCTCCTGTTTCTGCAGCAATGCTCCTGCCTTCTGCAGGCAAAATTTGGCATCTGCAGTGCCCAGTACCAAGATCTGGAAGGTGTCCCTAAAACTGCAGCCTTCAACTTCACAGAGTTGCCAGGGATCTCTGCTGCACACAGAGGGCAGCCAGAGGAGCAGTTCAGAAGAGCTCCTAAGAAATTCACCAGAACAGACATGTAAAGTGCCCTACAAGCAAACGTACATTCTTGTTCCCATTGTTAATTAATGCAGCACAGCATCCTCAGATCATGTACATTAAGCTTTCTGCACATTCTCCACTGGCCACACAATTGTCTCCCTTGTACATCAATTGCAAAACACTTGTGTCAAGCAAACCTTTGGTGTAATTCCATCTTCCAGGTCCCTGTGCACAAACTCTGCACCTGCCGGAACTTTGCAGACACTGGTAGTCTCCATGTAACCAAAACCAGAAGCAAAACACACCTCCTGTGACTGCAGACGTCCATCATCCCCCAGCTCATCACACAGAATCACAGAACCATTTAGGTTGGAGAAACCACCAAATCAAACCAAATTATTCCATATTATCCAAATACCTGTCTTATCTCTATATTATATATGATGAACATACAGAGTTAATATCGTTTATTCTCTACATACAAACTATGTAATATAGATAATGCAGACACACATCACTTCTGGAGTCCTCCAGGACAGGTTGGACCATCTCACATGCCCTCAGGGGAGGACAGTCTCTCATGCACAGGCACCACACAGTGACCCTGCACCTCTTCTGCTTTTGAACCTGAGAATCTCTGTTCTCCCACTGGGCGAACACCAAGAACTCCTCACCATGGCAAGATCTACACCCAGGCAGTGGGTTTCCTTCCCTGAAGGATTTTACAGCATCATATCCCTTCATAATTTCCTCCTTATTTAATAGGAAAGTATTTAAGTTTGTTTTGAAGATATGCAGTGCTGTTAATTGCTGTTCTAACATGTCTCTAATAATCCATCCTTTCTAATTATTCATTGCTCGCTACCTCTTAAGTGCTTAAATACATTCACAAATTCTAATCTATTCTCTGCACAATCAGTGATTCCTACTCAGCAAGCCACAGTGCAGCACTTTTAATACAACCTGAGCTTGTTTTGCTGCACTCCTAATTGCTCTCCTTGCTAACTGTTTCCTTCAGTCCTGATCAAATTGCAGGCTGACTTGGCAAAAACAGAAGAAAAAGCCAGACATGCAGCAGACACCGCTGCAGTGACATCACTGACAGAGTAAAATGCCACCAGTAAAAACAGTTCTTCAAATGCTGAGTCTTCCAAGCAGAACTGCAATGGTGGAGTAACAGACCAAGAACATCCTACCTCGTAATGGGCCACGCGCTGGGACTCGGAGATCAGCTGAGCACTGCACACCTTGCAGTAACTTTCAGTGAACAATTCTTGGTCGATGTCAGAGGATTTCATCTGTGCATGACAGAGAGAAGAGACAAGAAGCAGAATCAGTTACAGAAAGCAGGCAGATGTGTCTGACAAGGCTCCTATAGAGCCAAGGGCAAGGCAACCCTTGAGGTGAGAAGCTCTTGTCACCATGAGGGAATGAAACCGATGTTATACAGGTGTAAATGTGACACACAGAGCCCCCACACCATCCCCAGTCCCTCCCATTCAGAGTCCCCAGGTTTCTGCACCAGCAGCCCATGTCAATGTTCAGTCCTTGCCCCAGCAGCTCCCAGGTGCTGCTGGGGACTGCAGCCTGCCCCCTCCTCTGCTGCAGCAGCAGCAGTCGGACACAAGAGGCTAGGTGTGCCCAAGCACACCCATCCTCTGCGTGCCACAGACACAGCACAGGTTCCATGGCACGGCTGTCCTGCCATGACATCCATGTGTGAGCTACTTATCAACAGCTGTTCTTCGTTACCTTTCCTATCTAGAAACACCATGCACAGAACCAGCTGTGGCAGAGATCACTCATGGCTCATAACATGCTTGACCATTTGTTATACAACATGAAAGAGCTTATAAAGACTTTTATAGAGAAGGCAAACAGCATCACAACCTGGAGGAAGGTGGTTTTAAGCTGGAAGAGCACTCTGTTGTATTTCCCAATTTAGATGTGGAAGAGAATTGTTTGGATGATTTACTGGGCTGTGCTGCTCTCCAACAGCTGTTTAAATATTTATGTGTTCCCCAGAACTTTCTATGAGGACACTTGCACCTTTAAAACCAGCTTGCTGAGTGCTCTGATTCACAGGAACACACTGCTGCTCTGTTCATAGCCTCCTCCTTGTGCCACTGCAGGTACAGAGATCTGAACTCACAATCAAGGGATGTATCAGGAAAGCTGCTGCTTAAAACAGACTGAACCCAAGCAGAGCCAGAAAACAACAGAAGTAGCTACATAGAATATTTAAAACCAACCCCTACGCAAAGTAAGAGGGAAAAGAGAGGCTGGTGCCTTCCCATTAATGCCAAGATAAAATCTATTAATTCACAATCATAACCTGAGCATAATAAAGACATAATACAGGGTTTATAGAGTTCATTCCACTGACTGAGAAGAAAAATAACATGGAAATGAACAGGGTATGAGATCTCATTAGCAGACAGAGTCGTGGAGAAAGGCTGGTCACTGCTGGGCTGTGCAGCAGAGCTGGAGGTGGTTATGCCAAAGCCCCAGTGTCCTGCCATCCCACAGTTATTGTGGTCCCTGCATATTCGAGGAAAACAAGCAGCTGAGCTGACACCAGAGACTGCCAGCCTGGAGAGACCAGCCAGCCCTCAGTTCCAGGACAAGGTTTGCTCAGGTGTTCTGGTTTACCAGACAAAAACACAACCTCAGACCTCCTCTGCTGCTGCACTTGCTCTTTGATTCTGTAAAGACATTTGCTTGTTTTCTCTTGCTATCTGCCTAGTTTTAATCTTCATTTACTCTGTCCAGAGAGATGTTGCATTGAGAAACTTTCAAAGACACCAAAAGACCCTTTTAGGAATACAAGAAGTGTTGCAAAATTGCATCAAAGGCAAAACAAAGTGGGAGTAAGAAATCTCACTTAACTCCAACAGATTGACACAAAGCAAACCAAAGAATCTCATTAAACCTCAATCCTGCAACCAAGCCAGAGACAGGTAGCACCACCTTCATTTGCATGCAGCCTGCAATGCTAGTACAAATGCTCATTGCAAAAATCAGAGTAAATCAAAAGCTTCTCAGTATTAGCTCAGCATTCTGTGCTCTGCTAACAGAGCCCAAGTCTATTTTCCTCAAACAGAATGATCTGTCCTCCTTTATAGCAGCAGGGGCTGAACAGGCTTATCCAGGAACAGGATCTCAGGCATTTTCTCTAAGCAGTAAGTTCTGATACAGGTGTGGGATGTGTTCCCCTCAATATCACAGGTTCATGACGAGGGGAACACGGTGGTTCTGCTGATGATGTGACTGTTGTGCACCATGATTCATGTGTAAATATTTGAGTCACCTAATAAAAGTCTCTCTGGAATAGGAGACCCTCACATAACACACCCAGAGCTCAGTTACACATGACAGAAGCTCCCACTCTCCTGCCCTGCTCCCAAATCCTGGTGTACCTTCCCTGCCACAGAACCACGCTGCTCTGCCTGGCATCACTTGAGCAGCCCAGTGAGGAACAGCTCCTGGCTGCCTCCACCCCACTCTGCAGAGGACAGCCTGGCACCAGGGTGCTTTGACCTCCCCACGCAGCTCCTCGGATCCCAGTGCTGTCTCCAAACTGCCACACTCCCATGGAAGCACTGGTGGAAGGATGGGGGGACCCTTCTCTCCCAGGGCAGTTCAGGGATCAGCTCTCTTTGCTTGGATGCACAGGTGAGCAGCAGCAGGTCCTGGTTACCTGAATGCTCCCTGTGCCCCCAGGAAGCACAGCAAGCCCAGGATTGTCAAAGCCTGCAGGATGGCAGGTTCCCCTTGTCCAGGTGCAGAAATGTAACTGGGTGTCCTCATGCCTGGGATTCTGGCAGAAGGTTTCACTGTTACTTTTTCATGGTGATAAAAGGTATAGCGAAGCAGAGCAGAGAGGAATGGGGATTAGGAAAAACAAAAGAACAAATGGAAGCAATACCTCCTTCATGCTTTTGCATGAATATATTAGGCTAAACTGCCATGAGGATTCAAGCACATGTAAGCTTGGCTACTTAAAATAATTAGAAAGCTCTGGTAACAATAACTGCTCTAGGCAAAATTAAATTTTGACAAAAAATGATAGATTCACCTTACCACAGAAGATTTCCACATAAGCAATCCACTACCAGCACCCATTTATAGAAATCACCCTTACAACTTACCACAGAAACCAAGACAGCCCCCAGAACAAGTTTAAATTCAAGCACCAGTCATTGACTTGAGAAAACAGACAATTGTCCCACAGACCTGCAACAAAGGAGCAAAAGTCTCTTCCCCTCCTCGGCAGCTGCCAAAGAACGTCCAGCTATCATGCAGTGAAATGAACGGCCCTGGCCACCACACAGGTTGTAAAGCTGCCACAGTCCCAGGGTGGCACTGGCTCACAGACCTCAGGGAAGGCCCAGGGCTGGTACTTCCCTGGGGATCTGTGCAGCAACCCCGTTACACACAAGAACCAAATGTCTGCTTCCTACCAAGGGCCTGCTGCAGAGATGTCACAGCAAGGCTGGATGATGTCTTCTCTGCATAGCTGCAAGGGCTCCCCTCCGCAGCAAGAGGCAGACTCCAGACATGAAACCCTGGAAAAGAACACAGCTTTGTGCTGTGGGTGCCCAGCCTAAAACCAGCACTTCCTCCTCTCCAGAAAAGCTCCCTTGCCTGTTTCTGTCTCATCTCAGATACACTTTGCATTACCCTTCTGTGGGTTAATCCGAGCAGTGATTTATTAACTTCTTCTGCCTGCAAGTGTGATAAAGAGAGTTCATAAGCAATTAATATTTATGTATTTCTAATCACTTAATACCACTCTGACTCTCTCTCTGCCCACACATGCCTAACTGCTCCAGAACTGACCAGCCCACAGCTGATCTCACCTCACAGCACATCTGTCAAAATGCAGCAGGGACGGGAGGGGTTTGTTTCCCTGCCACCAGCATGTCCTCGGCTGTGAGGGACACTCAAGGGCAACCACAGGTGCTGAGCAGGGTGGGACATGTCCCTGAACACTCTCAGAGACTTTTCTTGCTGAGAGCTGAAGAATTTACATGGGGTTCATAACCTTGTCAGCTGGACACAAAGTGTCATGCTGAGGAGAAGCACTTGGTCTGCACACTGAGGTATCAATGTCTGAAACTCCAAGTGTCCTCCTCACGTGGGGACATGACAGGGCTTCTACCAAAAATGACAGTCACTTTGTGTCTTTCAGTGGGGTTTATTATGGCCCCCTGTGCCACACTCCAGTGCCAAGTCCCCTCCCTGCCCCAGAGCCATGGCCCCTGTGTGTCAGCTCAGCACCTCCAGGAATGGCTCTCTGTGTCACAGGACACCTTGTTTGCAACACCCGGTGCCATATGCCTGAAATTCTTCTCAGCCGTTTCAGTCTGTAACAGCCCAATGAAAAATCAATTTGATCAGACTGACACCAGGTTTTGGCAATGTCCAGAAAGGTGCTAACTAAGCTGCACTAAATTTTAGAGGATGGCAACTCACAATTGACGTTAGAGACGTATGTAAAGCCAAATTCCTTTCTAAGGAAATGCTTTGTACCAGCTGAATGCCTTCAGGTGGGGTCACATGCTGAATGTGTCCCTGTCACACAGGAGACTAGTGGAAGGCCCGTGGAATTCCTGTACACATTCATTTTTTCTATTGCCCAATTGAGGACAAGGAGTGCCTTAGGAAACACAGGGTTCAGCAACTTATTTTTTTCCAGTCAAGAGGAGAGGAAAAAATTGTGGTCTCTTGTCTGATTTACTCTTGAAGGCCTATAATCACTTTTTACAAAATTAACAGCCTCCGAAATCTCCACACTGGGGCTCAAGAGAAGCAGCAGCTGAGCACGTGCACGAATGCCAAATGTAAACAACAAGCCAAAAATTAAATGTCCTGATTTTCATGTTATGAATTATTTGTGGCCTTTGCTGCTGTCACTCTCCCATGGATTAACATCTCATGTAACACCTCCTGTTTTCGTCTGTTGTTTAATTTGTCTTGCAATAAAAAGAAAAAAAGCCTTTACTAATAATTAATGTGCTTTGAGCAACTCTGTCACTGCACTTACATCGAGGCATCTGAAGAAATGCAAAACTGCCTTTTGAAGTGCCTGATTTCTCAGCACGATGAGACAATGGCTGAGACTGTTCCATGAGTGCAATGCTCCTCCTGCTTTCATTGCCTTGAGACAGTCTGGGTGCTGGAGGCCACAGCAGCCAGGAGAAGGGCTGGGATGGGGCAGCCCTGGGCAATTCTGTGCTGCTGGCTCTCCCTGGCAGCCACAGACAGGACAGGACAGGACAACTTCCCGTGGTGATGACAGGACTCTGCAGCACACCCTGAGCTGGTGCAAGAGCCCAGATTTACAGCTATGGGATCTGCAGCCTCAGCCTGTACCAGCACCTGAATTTCCTTGCTGTCCCTCCATAATTCCAGAGAGGTGGAGCAGGGCAAGGTAACAGAGCCCAGATAATCCTGTGTCCCAGAGGTCATGGCAGTGTGTCCCTACCCACAAAGAGCTCCCTACAAGCCACACCTCCAGAGGATGTGTGCACTATTTTCAGTTGTTCCCATTCTCCTGCCAAACCAAAGATGTTCCAAGACCCTCCAGCTGTGCTGCACATCTGTCATCTCTACCATACTTCACTTTCCCTGCAGTTCTTGTTTGGTTTGGGGTTTATCCCAACTCTCTCCATTCTCTAAATCCTCTACAGAGTCAATTTGCTGCACTTCTGCACTGAGCCTTTGATGCATTTTGACACGCTTTATTGGAGCCTTGAAAATCAGAACAAGATTGTGCGTGGCATGAGCTGGGGAGCAGGAGGGATCCTGCACGTGGCTGCTGCATGTGTCAGCACAGAGAGGAGAGGTTGTGGAGAACAACACGGGAGAGACAGAGCCTCAATGCAGACGAGGCTCAATCTCAGCACCCCAAATGCCTCACTTCACACCATTTCCCCCAGTGCAAGCAGGCAAGTTGCTCATTTACTGGGGTTGACTTCTTGATAGAAGTGCCCAAGGGGCCAGGCTGGACAGGCCTTGGAGAAACCTGGGCTAGTGGAAGGTGTCCCTGCCCATGGCAGGGAACTGGAACGAGATGATCTTTAAGGTCTTTTCTAACCCAAACCATTATTCTGGGATTCTGTGTTTGCCAGGACTAAGAAAGGTACAGTTACACAACAACAGTGCCCTCTCAATGGATGGAGATGGAAAGAGCGTCTCAGCTTTTCATGCCACTGTGGGGAGGAAATTCCCAGGGATGTCTCACTGAATTCCCAAGACTCATGAGCTCTGGGCTAGGGGGAAAGCTGCCAGATGTTCCCATCTCCTCACCTAATCATCAAGGTACCGTTTATATAAACAGAACCAAGCAAGAAAACAGCCTGATGAACACATCAGGAAAAGCAGTGCTCTGTGGCAGAGGGAAGCCAGGTAATACCCTCCAGGCAGAATGACAGCAGGGCTGTCTCCAGGTGTGCCTCTACAGCCCCTACCTGCACCACACCGGGCAGGACAGCACCCACCTGATGGGGGGAGCAGAAGCAAGGGACTCACGCTTATGCGTGGCACTAAAATCCATCCGGTAACTTTTTGACCTACTGCCTGTTTGAAGTGGGAACAAAAGGCAAGCAACAGAAATTACAGGCACACAGAATCAGAGAGCAAAGGACAGATCTGGGCGTGCAGTGGAGACAAGGCCTCCATGCCCCAAAGTGCCTCAGGGGATATGAGGGAAGGCCACTGCCAAGTTTAGAGGGAGCCACACTGCAATTCTGTGAGTAGCATCACTCCTTCCCTACAAATGCAAGTATCCCATTAAGCACATGCATTTTTCTAATTATTCACATCACATCATGTAGAAGGGTTTAATTGCAAACGTGCTGATTTGAATAAAAATACATTTGAAGAAAAGAGATTGATATATTGTGACTGTTTTAATACTGTTTGTAGGAACTCAAGGGAGAGCAATCACATTTCGTGCCTCACAGTATCAACTCTGTGTCCTGCACACTTCAAGGACGGGGCTCTGTCACTCACTCCAGCATGGCCAGGTGACACAGCTCAACCCTTAGTAGTGGGGACAGCCCAGAAACCTCCTGAAATAAGGGTTAAAACAGACCTGTGTAGGCTTTGCAGAGATACACCTGAGACAGAGGGGCCGCTGGAGTCAGATGCAGAGGGGAGGGACTCGCTTGCATTAGGATGGTCAGCAAAAGAGGGACCTTGAGCTGGGACCCAGCTCCTGCAGGCACCTCCCTGTAGGAACAGATCCCCTTGGCTAAGCCCAGGCCTCCCCAGCCTGGGGAGGATGCCCGGTCCAGCACAGTCTGAAACCCTGGCACCTGCTCCCGCTCGCCTCCACATCCCAGTGCTCTCCCCTCCACACTTCCTCCCATCCCGCCACCCAGAGCGTGTTTTCGGCAGCTCTCGGTGCCCCCGGCCCGCAGCCCGGGCCCTGCAGCCCCCCGGGCCCTGCCCGGCCTCAGGGCGTCGCGGGCCGGAGCTCGGGGTGCAGCGAGGCGCCTGGCGGGCTCCCACGCCGCAGAGCCAGGGCTACCATGTGATGCTCACCGCTGCCATGGAAACGGTGGTTTCTCACAAAAAGACACAGAAATAGTCTCGGCAGTGGCTGAGCGTGGGCGCAGCCAGGCTGGGGGCACCCCGGTGCCAGGGTCACCCCTGCCCGGGGCAGGCCCCGCGGCGCAGGCGGAGCCCACAGCGAGGGGCCCTCCCTGCCCTCCCTGCCCTGGCCGGCAGGACGACACGTTTAGTTTTGGACTAGCAGGACCTCCTTTTTCCAGTGGCTCCCTAATAACATACAAAATGGCAGGAAGCGAGGCAAGCCGAATCCCATGCCGGCAGCCCGTTGCCTCTGGTACTTTGCATAATCAGGGCTTGTCAGTCCCCATCAGCTTCAGCTCAGAAACCCAAGAGGAAAAGCCACGTAAGGTGGCAACAGACGTAGAAGAAGCCTCCAGAGAAGAAATCTGTCCATCGCTGATGGGGGATTATTTTCATGCTGGATCCCTGATAAAAGCCTGCATGCTTGCCTGGCTGGCTCAGCTAAAGCACCTCTTCCCAAAACCACAATCAGCCTCAGCAGCATTAACCCCAGAGCAGTTTCGTGATCTGCCGACAGCTCTGAACGCTCCCTGCCCAGCAGACGCTAACCAAGTTAGAGACAGCAGAGGCAGAGATGCTCCTGCTTATCCATGGGTTTTCAGCCAAGGTGCAGCTGAGCTCCTCTCCCCTCCCTAGGATGGTTCCTCTCCCACCCCGCCTTTGCCAGCCAGAGATGACTCACCGAGTGCCACCTGGCGAGGATTTGCAGGAGCTCGGGTGCCACCAAGGCAGCTGAGCAACCGGCCAGGGATCTTCCCTCCCTGCCTGCAATGACTGATAGACTCTGCTCCCTTCAGCCACAGCTCCCTGCTACAGCAGAGCTTCTTGTCATCAATGAAATGATTTAGAAACAAGATATCAGGAATGCAAACGTTTTCAGAGCCCCCCAGTTAGCACAGAGCAGCTAAACCTCTGGCCTCATTTAACTGCACATCCAAATTCCACATCCTCTAAAGGGTATCAGCAAATTTCATTAAACTCCTTCTTATTATCATGCAATCTGTCAGTTAGCTTTGTGAGCAAACAAGGAGCTTTATCTTAAATAAAATATAAAACATTTACATCCTTCCTACAGCACTTTCTTTATCTTTGCCCATCTTTGATACAAAAAAGAAAAAACAAACCCCTCCTTTTGTTTGCATTTGCTTTCTCCTAAGAAGCAGGAGCATCTCCCACTCTCAGCCACACTAAGCAGAAGCATGCTGGACTTTTATGTCAGACCTGTCTTCCTTATGTTTGGGAGCATCTCAGCAAGCCACTCAGATAATAACTCATGTTTCATTTTCTCCTCTGGAAAAAAACACCATTCTGTCCCTTACCAATAGGTGAGCAATGAGAAGGGGGTCATCAACGCCCACTGCAGTGCTCCAGCCCTGTGTGCCAAAGGGTCTCCAGAAATGCAAATTGTTCTATTTTTGTGAGAAATTAAACTGCCATTGCAGAAGAGCTGGAGCTGGGCACGCTCTGGGGCGGGCACTGGCTGCTCCTTTCAGAGACCAGCTCTGACTCATAGGTTTGGAAAGGTCTCCCTTTCCCTGCAGAGTCTGGGGACTCCAATTCCTACAGTATTTATAAGGCATCCCCTGTGCTACTCAGAAGCAACAGAAAGGCATTGAAACAAGTTAGTATGTTTCATATACCATCAGTTTCCCAAGTGGAGTTTGTAGGTTATCCTGCACCTGTGGCTGTCTGCCTTATAGTCTGGCTAGGAGGAAAAAGGACTCAAAAACGCTCCTAGTATGTTCTGCAAAGCCAAAAACATCCCAGCTGCTTTGTAATGTCCTGTCTGACCCACTGTCAGAGCAGAGCACTGTGAACTGGCTCCTCACATCCCCGTCCCCACTACCCTGCTCCCAGGTGTGGGGATGTGCGGGGACCCCCAGCCTGTGCCTCTGCGAGCGGGCAAGGGGAGCAGCCCCGCACCTCCTCACAAAGGCACAACAAGCTGAAAGTGCAGAAGGGGCCTCTGATAATTAAACAGAGAAAATAACGGGTCCCCACACTCTGTGTGGCTCCTGTCCCCATCAGACTGCCATGAACTACAGCTGCGTGCTTGAAAATTAGACGGATTAATTATTGGTACAATTAGTAGTACTGTGAATCATCTCTGGTGGCAGGAAATAATATTGTCATAAACTTGTCTAATTGCTCAGAATTTTCAAATGAGCAGTTGAATCCGCAGTTATCATCTTGATGCTTTCACTAGTGACATTGTAGGATGGAAAACACAGAATTGATTAATTAGTTTTCATTTTAAGTCAAACTAAACTCTGGCTTCCCTCCGCCACTTGCTGTCACTGAAGCCAAGACTGAAGCTCGGAGGTGGCAAGCACAGACGTGGAAGACACCAGCAGTGTCCTGAGACCCAGGGTTACAGCTGAGAGCAGGGGAACTGCCAGCCTGAGCACCCACGTCACACACCGAGGCCACAACAGTTTCTGCCTCCAATACAATCAGCTCACGTGTGCTCATTATATATCAAATAACAGAGGGGCTTGCACAGCATTCTGCACAACAGCAGGTTTAACCCACTAATTTATGGTTGCAAATTCAGTGGGTGTTCAATTCCACCCCATTGCTGGGGGTTTCTGACAAGTCACTCTAGGTGCTGCAGATCCAGCACTCCAAGCTTTTCCCATTTTCTCGGGGAATTTTGAAACCAGAGCATGTCTCACCTTCACAGCTTGCTGCTGGGTGTCATGTCTTTGGCTACATCCTTCAAGATAGCTTTAAATACCAACGTCTCACTTCACCACCAGGTCCACCCACTGTTTTTAAGTGACTGGATCAAATTTAGGAGCAGATTTGAGTTCACAGTGCAGTTCCCCATGTCTCCTCATGGTTCATGTCACTTCTGAGAGCTGTGGGTGCAGCTCCACCACACCCAGCTCACGGGCAGTGGGGCTTTGCTTAGGTGCCCTTTGTGACACACACAAGTAACATGTATGTGATATACAAGCAAGTAGATCAAAGCAGGAGGCAAGTGACAGCTCTAGGGTCTCAAATGCTGAGAATGATAAACTGGAAAGGTTTATTTATACTCTCCCATCTTCAGGATTTGTTTCACCAACAAAGATGCATTGGCAAAAAGCAGGTCTAAGCTTAACTATACCTTCTACACCATTTCCCCTTAAACAAGGCAAAACAAATATATTTCTGCTTCAGAATTAAGAGCAGCAATATTCTTCTCCCCTATTGATTTCTAAAAGAAGCTCCTGAAAACCCTTTTTGAAGCTTCCCAAATTCATTTCCAGACCTGCTCCCCTCCGTGCTCAGGAGAAATGGATTAAACAACCCTTTTGAAGAGCAGCTGCCCATAAGCTGTTCTGGGGACAGCTCAGCTCAGCTTTTTTCACGTCCCCTGGAAGCAGGACAGACACCAAAACTCCCTGGACCAAAGCTGCATGTACAGGCCAAATGCTGCTGTTTGGTGAGGGCTGCACCTGAGGCTTGAGCCCCAGGCAGGGCTGGCGAAGTCACCGGGGCCCCTGACAGCACAATAAAGGCCGAAAACCTGTCAAGCATTGCACAACAGGCAAGTTTTGATATTGCAAATATTCATCTCCAGCCATTCCTAGTTAATGAAACAGAGCAAACTGTCGAGGAAAATGGGAACATTACAGTAAAAACAACAACAAATTAAACTCTAATGCAATTAGAGAGTAATTAGGGATCTATCCTCTGGGAACATTTTGGAACTCTGGGTCTTTCTCAAAATCGGATCCCTCTGCAACTTTATTCCTTTCTAGTTAATAAGGAAGAAGCGAGTGGCACGGCTCCCCCTGGTTCCCTGCAAAAAGCCATCTTCTGCTCTGCAGGAGCAGGAGGTGGTGGCAGGTAAAGCATTCACACCTCCACGCTGAGGAAAATGCAGATGTCAGCAGAACAGGGTGCAAAGGGAGAAAAGAAACCACTGCCTGTGTCTGCTGCAAGGTGACCAGAAACACAAAGACCCAAGTGCTCTTGTGTACAAGCCAGGCTCACCAGGCACAAGCCGACAGCAGAGCATAAGCCACCACCCCAGAAAACCTTTTGTTTTCCTGCACACAGCTCTGATACAAGCCACAGCCCAGAAAAATATGTATTTAATACCTCCTGACTTTTTAAATGTACTCCTATATATACCTTAACTAAACCTCTTAAGCTTGCTGCAGGACAGAGCAGGGCGGCCTTTGGGCATCAGTCCCTGCAGTGCCTTGGGCAGGGCACAGGGAGCCCTCAGCACCCACAGGTGCCCCACAACCTGCACACTGCCTAGACTGCCTCCCTGACACCCCTGAGGGCAGGGGACACGGAGTGTAGTACCAACAGAGCATCCAGGAAATCACAGGAGAACTGAAACGAAAAGGTAAAGAGGCACTGTCCCATTTAGCCATTTCTCCATCCAGGCTCATCCACAGGGTGCCTGAGGGTTACAGCAAAACCTGGCGCTGTTAAACCTTCCTCTGGGGGATGCAGATACAGTGAACACTCTCTCTTCAGAGGGTGAGGTGGTAGGGCATGAAGAAAAGCTTTCTCTCTATTCCCTGAGCCTGCTGCTATTCCTGGGGGCAGCCCCGTTTGCATTTCACAGCTCCAGTACTTCTCAGCAAGGGGTGTTTTTCGTGCTTTGAAAGGAGTAATCAAGCTATGTCCTGCCATATGTCCTGCTACCTGCCCAGCAGATGTCAGGGAGATAACCCCCTCTGTGTTCAGCAGAGGAAGGCATCTGTGCAAGGAGGGGAGGTGGGAACCTTGACCTTCAACTGTTTCTGTACCCAAATCTGCTCTTGGGACACCCAGAGCCCCATTCTGGCCTAGAAATTGGCCCAGTTCTGATCTCTCAAACCAGTTCTGGATCTCAAGTCACACCTCTTTCCTTGGGAGCTTAACCCAGATAAAGTGAGAATGCCAGATGTGAAAGTGCCCAGGGCACCAGTGCAAGGACCAGCCAGGACCAGCCCAGGACCCCACATCCACTTCCAAGAGGGTTTGAAGAGCCTGCCTAATCGTGAAAGAGCACCTTGCAACAGAAAAGGGTATGATTAGAGACCCATGGGTCTCAAAAAGATCCCAGCTTTTGGTCAAAAGTTGCTTCTTGCAAAGGAATAATTCTCAGCAAACCCCCACTATGGTTTTCTGCCCTTAACCACTGGCATGAGGCCTGTCTGTTGCGGAGCTTGGAGATCTTTCCTCCCTCCCTGGAGGGAGGGATTACAAATCCACCACCAGACCAGACCAGGCATCAGCATTCCCAGGTAAATCCCCAGCAAAGGGGGAGAGGTGGTGCAGGAGCCATAAATCCCCAGAGAGAGGAAGCCAGCTGCTCATTGTGAGCAAGGTGCTCAGTCAGCAAGGACCAACTGGCTGCACCAGTTCCTCTGCAAACTGGAAGCAGCAAATAAAATAAATCCAAGCAAATATCAGCAAACCAACTCCTTACACAGACACTTTTCAAGTGGGGGCAGTCAGCAATGCTGCGAATAGCTGGGGAGGCCTCTCAGGGTTCAGCACACCTGGGAAAGTGAAAGGCAGCAGCACTGCACATCCTCTGTGCTGTCCAGGGCAGGAGAAGGCAGAAAAGCCCGAGGGAGGAAGGCTGGATGCAGAAGAAAAGTTAAGACTGAGCAACTCAGAGGCAAGGGAAATGACTTCTAAAACACCCCAGCCAGCCAGGCACACGCAGAACCATGGTGTGGACAAGGATCAATTATTTGGAGTGACTCAGAAGTGACTAAGAATGGTCAGATAAAATCAATTGTGAGGACTGGAAATTACTCCAGATTTTGAAACTGTCCCACCCCAGCATGTGGCCCAAAGACAGGATCATCCCCAGGGAGGGGGATGCAGGAGGTGCTGGTACAGGGACACTTGCATCGGGAGGTTTATAACCTACAGATCTACACTATTCTGGGAGTAATAAAGAATTCCTGACCTCTTGCTTCTGATAAAACCGGGGGAAAGACCCATTTGTACTCTGGAAAGATCCTGTGCTGCCTCTCCTTCCTGTCCCTTCCTACCAGAGATGAGACACTGTCTAGAACCTTTAGCAAAACACCTCTTACTGTTTATCAGGTCCCTGCTACTCCCTGCCCCACAGCACAGTGCAGTAAGTGTCAGGCAATGCTCCAGGTCACTATCACCTTCCTGTGGAATGACGAGGGCCCCAAAGCTGAAGCCCCTCTACCCAGCGTCCCCCTTTCTGAGCTGCTCCTCCCCACGAGCATCCCCCTGCTCACCTCTCGCCTTCCCGGGCCAGTGGCTGTGTTTTGCAGAGGGACTGCACGTGCTCCTGCAAGAGCAAACAGCACAACCTCACGCAGAAAATGCAAACTGATGATTTTTAACTCAACGCTCTGCAAATATCGTTCTTCACGAAATACCACAACTCAGGTCACTTCAGCATCACGGGAGGTTAAAAGGAGTGTGTGGCTGCCCCAAAGAAATCCACCCAAGCATGATTAGCATCAGGAGCTAGGGGGGCACTGCCCAAGTCCGGTATCACTAACTGAGCTATACGAACCGCCAGCAAGCCAGCTCAGACAGCTCAGGGGTCAGTTACCCTTCACACAGCCCAAACCAGGAGTAATTTCGCTCGCGCTGTGTCAGGGACAGCTTTGGCTCTGACCGACGGACACCCCCAGTGCAACACGTGCGGCCAGGCAGCCTCAGGCGCCGCACGGACCCATCCCCTCCACCGGCCGAGCAGCCTGCAGGGGCTCAGGGCTGTCCCCAGGGACGGCGACCCCAGCCCGCAGCTCAGCGGCCTCCCTGCAACCGTGCTTTTGGTCTCCAAACCCTGGTGGCTTAGGAAGTTCTCCAAACTTCCCAAACAACACAGAGAACAGGCTTATTTTCCTGCATCTACAGACATCGACGCTCGTACCCCAAGAGCCGCGGGAGCTCCCGTTCCATGGGGACGCCTGTGCAGAGTTCATTCCGGAAAGCAGCCCGAGCTGCACCACCCGCCAGCACGGGGGCTGCTTCCCGAGAGCCCTGCACCCCGAGGCCTGCCCGCCTCCGGCCGCCGCCTCACAGGTGGATGCAGCATTCCCTAAAAACTCCGCCGGGAAAGCACTCCGAGGCTTGGCGCGGCTCTGGACCGCTCGCAGGGCGTGCGCCGGTCACCACCGACGAGCACCGTGGGTCTGGGGGTGGCACGGGGGCAGAGCCGCCCGCTCCCTGACGGGTCGAACCCGCATCCCGGCTCCATCCGCAACAGCGCCGGCATCGCCCAAACCGCCCCGGCAGTCGCTCCCAGCCGGTACCGGGCTGCCTCCCACCGCCCGCACTGACACCGCTGTTAACGGACTCTGATTCCTCTGCAAACTTTCCTCCAACTCCCATCAACAGATCCCCGCAACCGCCCCCGCGCGAGCCGCCGGGTGGCTGCCCGGTACCTTCGGGTCCGGCGGTGCTTCCGGGGGCGATGGCCGCTGACTCCGGGGCCGCTGACTCCGGGGCCGGTGCCTCGGGCGCGGCGGGGCCGCTCCAGCCGGGCACGGGCGCCGCTCGCCCGGGCTCCGGGGCCGCCGCAGCTCCCGCCGCTCCGGCGAGCCCAGGCCGAGTG
>WAAE01006076.1:116595-154615 GCA_013400495.1 Nicator chloris | reverse complement strand
CAGCCCCCGGCCCCGCGGGCAGCGGAGCCTTCCGGGCTGGCCGCCACCCGGGGGACAGGGCTGACACGGGCAGAGAGGGGCAGGACGCGAGGAAACGTCTTTGAACGGAAAGAAGGGAGATTTGAATCAGACGTGTGAAGAGATTCCTCCCTGTGAGAGTGGGGAGGCCCTGGCACAGGTTGCCCAGAGGACCTGTAGCTGCCCCTGGATCCCTGGAGATGCTCGAGGATAGGTTAGCCGGATGTCAGAACAATCTGTTTTAGTGGAAAGTGTCCCTGTCCACGTCAGGGAGTTGGAACGGGATGATCTCTGCTATCCTTTCCAGCCCAAGTCATTCTGTGAGTCTGTAGTTTTCCCCACTGTGAAAATAGAAGGCTGTGCATATCTGATTTGCAGGGCAGAGGCTGTGAAGGGTATCACAGTCACCAGGGGGAACATACTTCCAGACTCTTACTTTTGCAGATGGCACACTCATTTTAATACCCTGGATTTCTGGAGCGAGCATGCCTGGTCCTGCAGGGGCCCACCACACACAGCTCGCAGGGACAGTGGGAGGCAATTCCTGCACGGGCAGGAACGGCTTCCCCAACGCAGCAGCTGGAGGAGAGCAAATTCCAAAGGGAACGGAATGGGTTCGTCTCCAGGCAAAGGCTGGTCACGGCCCCTGAGGAGGCAGCAGGCAGTGAACAGCTGCCCCAGACCAGGGTCAGAGCAGAGGAGCAAGGCAAGGATCAGAGCAAGGCAGAAAGCAGAGGAAGGAGAAATCAGGGGGACACAGACCCCTGCAAGCTACACGATGGGAAGATGATCCCTAATACAGCATGAGACACACATGCCTGGGAGTCTGTGATGCAAAGTCAGGCTCTAACCAAACTGTCTCCCCACTCTGAAATCCAGTCATGCCTGAATCTGGAAAGAAGGTGTATTTCCCTTATCTTTGTGCACACTTTCCCCAGACAAAGCCACTTCAGAATGCGGACTGACAATCCTGGAAGCCCGGGTTGTAGGTGAGCCATGCACCAATCCTCTGCCAAGGCACACCTGCAGTGGCAATGTCATCTTGCCACCCTCTTTTCTGTCTACAACAGAGAAGAGGGTGAGGACTAGCTGGTATCAGGGTGGTTTTCTGTCCCAGCTCTGCTGAATTGGTCGGTGCCTCATTTGCCAGCAGATGATGCAAGAAGCAGGGGATGTGATGGAGCAGAGAGAAGTGGTACCTCAAGCCCTGTGCTTCCAGGTGTAAGGCTGTGCAAACAACCAAGACAAAGGCAGTTAATCTAGCTCTGCTCCACCTCCCTCAGTCCCTATAATATCCCTCAGTAGGGATGAGTTGCTAGGTCTCCACAGGGGAGGGGAGATGGCTTAAAGGCTTTGCAGCTCAAAGCAGTTGGTGGTTGCACCCCAGAGGAACTGAGGCATACTTGTCTTGCATGTCAAGATATGGAAAGGCTCCTTTGTGCCTTCACTTCCAAAGCCAGGTGAAACTAAGCTTGCATCTTTCCCCTCCTGAACTTTTGGCTAATCAAGGTGGTTACACGTCTCCCCCTTTTCTCATCAAACTGCTCTGCTGTCCAAGTGTCAGCTTTGCAAGTGTCTGACAAAAATGCTACACCTTCAGCAATCCATGTTTTTGGGAAGCAGATGTGGCACACATCACACAGTGATGGCAGAAAGGGCCTGGGGCCTGTGAGAGCTCTGCAGGCACCCACAGCCCAGCCACAGCTGAGGGGCACTAACAGGCTGTTGTCAGGACCTCCAAGAGATGAGTCAGTGCAGTTAAATTTGTTTCTATTAAATATATTTTGCAGACAGTCTCAAGGAGTTTGTATGTGCAGTGCAGCAGGCTGAGCCACGCCACTGTCCTTTTGCTGCTGGATACCTGGGGCCTCACCTCAGTGCTGAAATGGACTTTAAATCACCCTCTACCACACAAACATTATAAAGAGAAGACTTCACCAGCAGATTTTCCATTTCCAGCTTAATCTGCTTGACAGCAGTTTTACAAACTATCTGAGCTCCATGATCCTGCTTGGCTGTTTAGCTGTAAAAAAATAAGTGCTAAGGAGCATTTAAGCCATGCAACTAAGCCTCCAAAATTGACACAAACTCTTTAGAGATGCTACCTGGAGTCTCAGATACTTCAGTGCTAAGAAGGGTAGATCAGACAATATTTGCAATGATGCAGCTACCATTCAGGGAAGAGATGGTTCTTAAATAATTTCCTCACATTTTGGGGGGGGTTTGTATCATTCCCAGGAGCATCCCAAGCTCACTGGCAATAAATGGCAGCATAGGTACAAGAAATGTTGGAAATAATGTTGAAAACAGCTTTTGCTCTATCCCAGCACCCTGCAGGGCTCAGGATTATATTTCCTGGCCCTGAGCTGGGCTAACTTTGGAACAACCCAAAACACATCAAAACAAGGAGCTGTAAAGCAGCAGCTGTGATTGATTAATCACAGTAGCGAAGCTGAAGGATTTGATCATTCTCATAAGCTCTTTAAAATCTTATTCTCCAAAGAAGGAGAGGTTACCACAGACATGGAACAAAGCAAATCACAAACTGGAGCTGATTCCTTCCTGGGAAGGCTCTGGATATGCTGTGTGCTTAGCTCCTGTGTGCATTCACAGCTCAGTGCCCGGACATCAGAGCCCACCAAAGGACATTCCAAAACCTGTTCAAGCACATCAGCACCAGGACTGGGAGTAGGTTACGTTCTCAGACAGAGGGGGATTGCTGCAAGGAGCTGCATCTTGCACTTTAAAAATCTACTTTCTATCTATTTTACATTCCAGTAAAACAGCTGACGTGATGAATGCCACAGACTCCAGGGGACATTGTCCCAGGCCTTCCCCTGGAACAATCTGAGGTCAGCCTGTATTCAGAGTGAATTCTGAGGAGAGATGGTGCTTCACCATGCAATGCAGCAACATCTGCTGTTCCTGACAGCATTTTCTATTTCCCCTTCCTCCCTTGGCCTATACAGTGCTGTCCAGGTTCCATTTCCTGCACTCTCAGGCACGGGGGAATGAAGAGGAGAGGAAACCATAGGCAAGGGCACAGTTACTTGCCCACTGTTTATCAGAGAGACACCCTTGCAGCAAACCCTGCCTGAACTGGGACCTCATTTCCAGTGCGATGTGGGACCAACAGAGCAGCCACTGGTGCAAGTGGCTGTAGGCAGATGAAAACTACGTCCAGTTCTGTGCCACTCCTTTCCCAAATCCAACTCGTGTTTCCATTAAGAGCAGAGATGGCAGACTGATGCAGAGCACAAAGCAGCACTGGCACATAGCAGCCCCTGGGTTTATGTGGAAGAAGGAGACAGAGGCTTGAGAAAACTTCACATCAGAATTCCCAAACCCTGCGGCTGTGAGCACATGTGGGGCTGCCCAGGTGTGATAAGTGAGGAGCCCACCAACCCCGTGCCCAGAGAGCTGCTGTCAGCAGCCCTCACTGTGCCTGGGCTGTCCCTGTGCCTTTGTGACAGCCACCTCTCAGATTCTCTTCTGCAGCACGATGCACTTTGGACTTCTCCTTTCCTGACATTCACCGGTGAAATCAGAGCAGGCAGCAGCAGGTTCTTTGGAAAACAACGTTTGCTGAGTGTGTTTAAAATATTCCGTGCCTCTTCACCGAGGTTTGTGGGTCCTCCTGCCAACTCGTGCTGTTTGAAACAACCTGAAGGAGTGGCTGGACCCTGGCTCCATCACACTGCTAAATATGCCCGCGGGATGTCCCTAGATAAGTTACTTTGATTTAGTCAGCTCATCCCCAACTGCAGTTTTTAATCCTCGGGATAACAAAAGGCTGATCCGCAGCCTCCTCCCAGGATCCCAGGCTCTGGCAAAGCATCGTTAGCTCTATGCTAGAATTGCAGCACCCAGGGAGTTTGAACAAAGAGCCCCAGGCAGTCCCAGCCTGAAACACTGGGAACAATGCCATCGTTCCCAGAGAGGGGAAGATGTTTGGAAATGCAGTTTCCGAGGTCACCTTTTATGATGCAGGCACACCACAGGGCCTGAGTGCTCCTTCTGGCAGCCAAAGCCAGCACGGGGACTTCCCGCAATGCCGAGACAGCGGGTGCCCCATTTCCAACAGGTCCTCTCCCGCCTCCCCGGTGCCCACCTGAGAGGCAGCAGAAGGGAGCAGCTGCCCCCTAGGCCTCTCTGGGAGGGATTTCAGTCTCGTTCCCGAGGAGGGCAAGGCTTGGTCCACGAATCTCAGAGGCTAAAATAATTTTATGCTTTCTTTGAGAAATCGTTCCAGCAAAGCCTGGAAGATGCAGCGAGCCCAGACAGAAACATATTTCCCTTGTGGTTATGCTGCTGCCTGACTGCCAGCACACAGACAGGCTATTTGTGCCTCACTAGGCAAAACCCAGTGAAGTGTTTAACTTGACAACGGGAGCGTTTCTCTGAACGATGCCACCTCAGCTGACCCCAGCACAGCTCCACAGCTCCCCCAGCACCTCACCAGCGCCCACTCCCGCGGCTGCCTGCGGCGCTCCGCTTCCCAGCGCAGGTTGCCTCTGCACCGGCTCCGCAGGCTCCCTGCGCGCTGTCCAACACCCGGCAGTTCTCCACTGCAGCCTCTTCGGCTGCTTCAGAAAGTTCCGAGGGCGGACACCAAGGTGAAGCCCAAGCAGGAGGAGATGATTGAACCCCTCAAGCGGAAATATTGACTCCTGTACAGGAAAAACATGGACTTTAGCCCGAGCTGAGCTGCGTCCAGGAAGCCTGTAAATAGCAGCTGCCCTTGCCTGTGACTCACTGAGCATCGCCAGTGCCCCAGTTTCTGCTCTGGCTCCGACACCCGGGGACCAAGCTCAGCCCACGGCACCAGCATCGCTCTGGAAGCAGAGAGCACTATCACAACAAATGAACAGGTACAGCTGCTGCTGGAGTCCCCACGTGGGAAGAGAGCTGAGTAAAGGGCTCCTACCAGCCAAAGCATCTCAAAAACTCCCTGATGCCTGAGCCCAGGTGTGAGGAGCGGGAGGTGGGATGCAGATGCAATCTGCCAGCCCTGCGCAGCAGTGCAGATGTGAAGGTGTGCTCCCAGTTTGCTCTACCTCTGTTGCTGCAGCACTGCCAGCACAGGAAATGGCTGGGGCTTCGGGCAATCAGGCTGGTGGCTACCAGTGGTCTGCTAGGGCGGTCCACAACATTGGGAGATGCAGACCAGCTGGGAGCACAGGGCTCTCCCCAGGACCCCCAAGCCTGTGATGGTGACAGCCTGCAGGGGATGTCAAAAGGGATTCCCCACAGCCAGCCCAGAGGGTGACATCTCAGTCAGAGGAGACAGTTTGCACTGTCTGCGTAGGGTCAGAAAGGGAAGGTCCCTCCTGGAAGCAAATCACCCTCTTGATTTGGGCCCCACAACACACATAGCATCAGAAGACATTTCCATATCCACCCTAGCCTCGTGCAGGGCTTTCTACCTTGCTATAAATAGTTTCTAGCACTGCTGAGCAAGGATTAATGACTTTTCTAATTATACCACCATTAGATGGTGACGGGAGAATGATACTGTGCAGATGTCTGAGCCCACTCACCCAGCACAGCAGGATTGCTCTGTGCAGAACACACCTGTATGTGATCTGTGTGACACCACATAGTTTCAGAGAATATCAAGTCGTAAGTGCAGGAAAGCAAAAAAAAAAGGGTCTTTCTCAATATTAAATAAGAGATATCTGGAAACCATACGTGCTCCAAGTCCCTAAATGGAATCCCATCAGCCTTGGGTGGCTGCAATTCCATGTAAACATTACCTGTGATTTGTACCCTCTCACAGTACCACTCTGGAGGGTACAGACCTGTTTCATATTGGCTTCTTGATTTTAAACTGGATTGCCTTATTTACCAAGCAACTGCTTTCTTGGTCCTACTGAAAAGGAACATTTTTCACATGGCCTGCCCTGCCAGGATGCCTGCACCATCACGCTGTCACACATCATTCAGCCACTCGTGGCAGTCCTGGCAGACCCAAGCTGGAAACCAGCTGTCCTTTGTCCAAACAGTTCTTTTCCATAGGACTTGCTAATAATGCACTCAAGAATTTCTGTAGAAGGGCTCTTACTTCAGAAAATGCTAATGACAGGAAAGCACCTCTTGCAACACCTGACGGAGGTTTCAGCCCACCTTCTGTGGTTTGTTTTACCATTTATGACAGCACGAACAAGGTGCAGTTTTGGAGGGGAGTGCAGTATTTTGTTGCCAAAATAACTTTCTTTTTCTGAACAGTGGATGGATATGGCAATAAACATTTTCTCCTGAGGCTATGGCAGGTGCATTGTTTGCCTGGGAAAATTACTGGAAAACTTGAAGCCGAGGAGCACTTAGCTCAGCAATGCAGCACTGCGGGTTCCATCTGCAGGACCCTGGCCATGAGGTAGGGGACCCCCACTCCTCTCTGTAGCCCAGGCTCCAAGATCTGGATTTTCCACCCACTGTACAGAGGCTGAGCCCCTCTCAGCAGACTCTACTGGGCTTCTGACAGAGCTGTTCTTTGCAAGAGCCATCAGAAGGGAAGGGATCGAGCAGGTTCTTTGCCCAGTCATTTGGAAACAATCATTGAAGTCGCTCCTTGCAGCAGACATCTGCCTGTTTGGGGTCCCATTTACGATGCTAAGAATTCTATTAGTTCCACAAGGCAATACCTGTGTTCTGCAGAGCAGGTTAAAGGAACTGTCGTGGGTTTCTGCCATTGTCACAGGGAAGTGGTCCCTGAGGTCTGTGTGCCTGGCTCCTGCAGGGATTGCCCCCCAGCATCCTCAGAGTGACCCCGCAGCCCAGTGTGACACAGGGACGGCCACAGTGCTCTGCCTTGGAGCCAAGCAGGTGCAGGGGGCTGTCCCTGCCTTGCACTGCTCCCCTCCCTGCCCCTTTCCCCGGGAAGCTGCAGCACAGAGCCCTGGCCCCCATCACCATATGGCACCTCCTGTCCTCTGCTTCCAAAGCGTCGCTTCCTTTCTGTTCCTCTGCCAGCCTTGTCCGAGTGCTCCAGAAACCACTGCCGCTATTTTTAGGGGGTTAACAAATACCTCTAGGAAAAATAATCCACTGGTACGTGACTCCCTTTCAGTCCAACATTGAACAAACGGCTACAGCATCAGTACAGTAGCTGTAAAGATGAAACGAGACTGATGAACTCTGTCTACCCTCACCCACCTGCCCACAGTGAAGGAACATGAGAAAACAGCCAACCTTCTCTTTGGTTGCCAAGGTTTCTCATTTTTATGTATAGTTACATATATTTATAGTGCCCCTTGCTATCAAAAATGAGCAAAGGGAACAGCAGATAAGACAACCTAGCAGGATTGTTTCTCAATAGAATGTTTTTCACTTTTCCACAAGGCGTCAGCAGCTCTTTAAAGTCTTTTTATTACATTCTGCATTAGATGCAAAGACATATTTCAAAGACACTTTAACTTTGAAAAAGAAAAATGCAGATTCTGTACTGTGCCACCTGCAAACATGTAGGCATGACCCACATTAGAGAAACTGGGGAGGGAAGGAGAGAGGGAGGGAGAGAGGGAGGGAGATCTGTGGATGAGACCAGGCCATTTAAAACACTTCAAAAATAAAAACTCATGGGGAAATCGCTGCCTTTCTAATTATAGCTTTTAGGGGAGCTCCTCACCCTCTCCCTAGTGAGGCTGGGGAGGTCTCAGGCACCCCGCATTCTGCATTTAAATCCATGTAGCAAAAATTAACCAGCTTGGATTTTGTGTTAAATAAAATCAACAAAGCTTCCATTATTTTTTGTTCTTTCTTAATTAGTTTTTTAGACCACAAATTACAAATCAAAAGTCTTCTCATCTCCACTCCTTCCAGCACAGAGACTCTTATCAGTTCCTGAATTTTCTGGGGATTGACTTTCACTTTTTTAAAGCATGAAAAGCTTTAACAGCCACAAGCAATTAGTGAAAGGAATAAAGCAGCAGCTCGTGTGTCCAGATTAGTTATGCCACAGAGAGGCACCGACCTCATTAGGCCAGACTGGGAACTCTGACAGCTGTGCTCAATCCCAGAAACCAGGACAGGTGCAGAATTCAGCAGCGCTTTCTCACTGGCACGAATTGTGTTATCTGTTATTACCTGGGCAGAGGAGAAGCAAAGCGCTGCTGCTGCTGTTTAGGCTTATTCTTTAAAAAATACAGTATTTAGGGCAAAAGGATCTTGCCAAGATTCACTCCAGTGTGGCAATTAAAAGTAATAAAATCTATTATAAATATATGATATATGTATACAGGTAATATATAAATGCATTATAGATAACAAAACCAATAAAGCTTGAGAAGACGGGGAGCTGCGGTGAGCAGGACCGGGAGGCGCTGGCGCGGGGACCCCCGCACCCGGACCCAGACCCGGACCCGGACCCGGACCCGCACCCAGACCCGCACCCGCACCCGCACCCAGACCCGGATCCGCACCCGGACCCGCACCCAGACCCGCACCCGGAACCGGAACCGGACCCGGACCCGGACCCAGATCCGCACCCAGACCCAGACCCGCACCCAGACCCGGGGCGCTCGGGGGCACCGCCGCCCCCCCCGTGCCGTTCCCGGGACAAACGCCCCACACGCGCCAAACGCGACAAACGCGCCACCGCGCGGCCGTGCGGACAAATCCCGGGATCCCGCACCCGGCGGGGCGGGGGGCTGCGGGGGCACACACCCCCTGTCCCGCAGCCCGGCAGCAGGAGGCACCGCAACCCAAGGAAGATGGAAACCCCGAAAATCCCCGCTCCTCCTCGGAGCCGCCGCCTCCAGAGTGGGGAACGGGGAGGCTTCGCCAGCCCACTCACCCCAGCCTCCCCCCAGAAGCAGCTTCGGGAACACCAAGAGCCTCCGGCACCAGCTCTGGGGCTTCATGACCCCCCGGAACGGCGGGCCCTACGGTCCTGCAAGACTTGGAATCACAGAAACGGCATCACGGCCTCGTGGAATCCGAGAAGCATTCAGGCTGGAAAAGACCCTTAAGACCAGCGAGTCCAAGCATTACCCCAGCACTGCTGAGCTCACCACTGAACCCTGTCCACAGGCACAACAGATGACAAACCAAGCTTCCAGACTCTGTGATCCATCTCCACAAAGCTCCCAGGGATTTGAGAGCCAGGGTGCCGGGCAAGCTGGTGAGCACCAATGTCCCAGCCCTAAAGGCATCCAAGTCAAAAGCTGAGGTGTAATCGCAGGCAAACCACATCTCACAGCTCATAGGCTTCCCTGCTGTTAGACAATTCCTCCTCCTCTACATGCCTTAAACAGGGGAAATGTATTTTAGAGGGTCAAGTGTAAGCCAGCAGGCTTGGGGCATTCTGCTCTGGGGCAGTACCAGCTGCATGCTGCCCCTTCCCCCGGCAGCTCACCCACAGCCCAGCACCTACTCCTGGCTAACCAGCACCCCACCAGGCTGGGGAGGTGTCTGTGTGCCCTGGGATTGCTCCTGTTCCCAGTGCGCAGCTCCAGCAGCATTCACAGCTCTTTGTTCCCAGCACAGGTAGTGCAGGAGGAGCTCCTCTATTCATTAAGTAAGGTGATCTGCAGGGAATTAACTTTAGGCCCCATCCCAAAGCTGAAAGAAAGAGCAGATCAAATTCTGTGCCACTCTGGAAGACACAACAGTGCTTTTCTGAGAGTGAAACAAGGAAATTTCAGTATCTGCAAACAAACAATGAACTTCTTTCATATTATACAGGATTCTGTCTGTCTTCCTATTAATTCAGTCATCTAATTGGAGACAATCTGGTTTCTATGCTGTAATCTGATATTTGCACAAAAGTGATACAAGTATCTTGCCATTTTGACTCAGAGGAAACAGTTCAGGTCTTGAGAGATGTTTATCAAAGAGCAGGAGCTCTGTATTGCCAGCTGGAGCTAAGTATCCTGCTTCATGGGGAAGGACCTTGTTGGGGAAAAGCATGTGTGCTCACCTGGATAAGCTGAGGATGCCCTTCTCCTCCTCAGCCTGTACCACACAGGTGCAGCAGGAGCCAAGTGACCGTACAAGGGCACTTGGAAGAAGCCCCAGGTAAGACAGGATGACTAAAGACAAGAGAGAAGGTGTAATCACAGAAAACAAGGAGCTTCAAGGATCAGATGTGGCTTGTGAAATATTGTATAGGGATTTTGGAAGTGACTCAAATTCTCAGTTGGACCAATCTGTTTGCTCCTGCTAGATAACAGTGTCACTTGCATCGCTAGGTGAACAGAAGGGCCCCTGAAGAAAAACAGGGTGGAAAAATGTTCTCCCACTATACAGACTTCTCCATCTCGAAGATTTTCTAAGGCAGAAAGCCCCAGTTTCACAAGAAAGGGGAAGTGTTCGGGGCACAGAGGTCAGCAGAAACAATGCAAAACGTTAGAGCCATAAACAGAGCAAGAGGGACCCTGGCCCCACTGTGCTGGGACTCTCTCAGCCACTCTGCCAAGAGAGAAACAATGACTTGTCCCTTGCCAGCACAGCACAAATTCCAGGCTGCCATCTGGGAGTTCCAGACTGCTGTTCCCTGTGCTGCCAACTGCCAACCACAGAGCCAGGCGGCTCTGCTGGGAACGCACGATCCATGCAGGAGAGCGAGCCTAACGCACAGTTCCTGACTGCGGGGGGCGAAGGAGCCGTGCCACTCCCATCTGGGAGTGCCCAGGGCCCCCGCACCGTGTCCCCACACCGTGTCCCCGCACCGTGTCCCCTCACCGTGTCCCTTCACCGTGTCCCCGCACCGTGTCCCCTCACCGTGTTCCCACACCGTTTCCCCGCACCGTGTCCCCTCACCGTGTCCCCTCACCGTGTCCCCCCACCGTGCCCCCGCACCGGGCCCCACACCGTGTCCCCACACCGTGTCCCCACACCGTGTCCCCTCACCGTGTCCCCGCACCGTGTCCCCGCACCGTGTCCCTTCACCGTGTCCCCGCACCGTGTCCTCACCCCGTGTCCCTTCACCGTGTCCCTTCACCGTGTCCTCGCACCGTTTCCCCGCACCGTGTCCCCTCACCGTGTCCCCTCACCGTGTCCCCACACCGTTTCCCCACACCGTGTCCCCACACCGTGTCCCCACACCGTGTCCCCTCACCGCGCCTGCAGCAGGGCTAAGCCCACACTGCCTTTGTGAACAATGCCCTGCCAGAGAGCATTTGGTTGTTCCAACAGTGACTGTTTCACAGCAAGCAAAAGGGATCCAGGAAAATGGTTTTTCTGTGAGTAAATGACTGTGAGAAGTTGTTGTAAACACCGCACTCAGAGTCCAAGAAACACAGAGCCAAATCTTACCTGTCCCAAGGCATTGGCAGCCTGAGCCCGCCCTTTGCCAGGAGCTGGCTGGGGCAGCAGGCACCTGGCTGCTGCTGCTCGGGCAGCACCACCACATGAATGCTCCAAAGGAGCAGAGAGACCGCAGCCCTCTGCTATTTGGAAAAAAACCCATGCAGACAAATCACAGAGCTTTCCTTAATGCTGCCATGATATACAAATAAGAGGCTTAAATATAATTATAGGTTGTTTAATCAGTGAGAATAAAGAAATATGTAGTAATTGATGCCATATTTCATAAATATCCTAACTGTTTAAGAAACGGAAAATGTTTTCAAAAGAAATACTTTAGCATAATGATTATAAAGCCCTTTAATGTGAGTAAGCTGCTTTCTAAAGCCAGTTTTAGATTGAGGCTCATGAACATAAATAGAGTTAATTGCCCTTCTGTGTGAGCTGGAAGTTAGCACATTCCAGCAGAGCGTGCATTTTCCAAAGTGCCAATTCCAACACATTCCACTCTGTGCAATTTTTGCCTTTCTGCACAGCGCAGAGAACAGGCACATCTGGGCAAGGGCAAAGTTAAGTGCTTGTAGCAGTGAGCCTTGGAGATGGATTGAGACATCAACTGCTGGCCCAGATGTTAGCTGGGTATTCAAGTGCAAATGTGTTTTTTCCTGAATTCACCCCGTAAGGGAGAGCACATTGATGTGCAAATGGCAATGGGGGAGAAGGCATGCTGGTGGCTCCTTCCCTCTTCCTTCCCAAAAGCTGCGGTTGCACCGTGTGGCAGTGCAAGGGGATGATGCTCCTGGTGAATAGGGGAAATCCCTCTTCAGAGGCAACTTGGCAGCTGGCAGCCTCCCCAGGCAGCCCACAGGTGCAGGATGCTGACAACCTCAGGAGAGGATGCTCATGGAAAACTGCCCGTGTATGCTCTGCTCTTCCCTGGAGTGTCCCTCCTGCCCTGAGTGGGCAGCAGGGCAGGTGCCATTGCTTCAGCCATGCCTCAGTCTCCCCCTGCCTTCCCAGTTGTTCACTGAGCTCTCAGCCCCACTGTGATCCCATTGAGGCCACAGGAACAGTGGTGAGGGATGTTCCTTTCCCAGGCCATGCACACTCTTCAATACAAAACTCTATATCGAGTTATGAGAAATGCTGGTGAAAATACAACACAGCTCTGCCCAAAGATCTTACAGAAACAAAGCATCTACACCTGCAAGAGTAAACACCACCTTGGGTTTGGTCCTATGGGATGAAAACAGGGAACACTTTGTATGTAATGCTAAAAATAACAAAAACATCCCCATTTGGACATGGCTTTGGGGCTGTGCATTCCCAACTGCCAAATGACAGCATGGAGCAGCCCATGCCAATGACCCGTGTCAGGGGCTGCCTCAGAGCGCTGCATTCCCTGGGGCTTTGGGTTTCTGCCTTTAATGAGCTGGTGATGAGTGACCCTTGCTCAGCCCTTCTTCACTCCTGAGCCTTCCGGGAGTCAGGAAGAACCATTTAAAATCAAATTTCCTCTTAGAGACTTTCTGAGGCTGGGGGTAAAGCACACTGTTGAGACAGCACAAGTCCCAGCTCCCTACTGCAGCCTTGCCACCTATTCGAGTGTCTGTCACCACATCAGATGGCCACGCACAAGCATGAGTGGCACTTCTGCTGCCATTCCAAATTCCAGCCCCCCCACCAAGCCAGGATCTAGCAAAGGTCATGTTTTCCCAGTGCACACAGGGCACTTGGTGACAGCGGGCTGCTACCAAGAGCTCACCATCAATAACGCAGCCTTTTTGGGGAGGGGGCCCACGGAGGGCAGCAGCCTACAGAGAGCCATGGGGCCACAGCTGGGCAGCTAAAGCCTGCCTCACATGGGCAAGCCCCAGGACTGCAGTGTAAATGCACTTCCCCAGCCTGTGCTGTGGAATGACACCGTAGCAGAGCTGAAATGCTGGGATCCAGCATGAGCTCCAGCTGGGTCAACCCTCTGTTCAGAGTCAGGCTCTTCTCGACCCTTCCAAGGGTCTGTATCCTTGGTCATCAGCAGACGTACAGTTTGGGAAGGACAGCAGTGCATTTGGCTCCATGCCTGAGCTAAACACTGCCCCATCCATCAGCAGTTTGGCTTCTCATTCGTGTGATGGGCTTGATCTTGAAACCATCTGTTTTCCCTCAGCTTGCATCCAGCTTTCACTTGGACAGCACAGCCCTCTTCAGCTACAGCCTCGGGGCATGGGGGTGGGAAGGCTGCTTCACTGGCTGCTCTCTGTGGCCAGAAAAAAGAGACACACACCAATGACCCGTTTCTTGCGGGTAGAGGTAAGACTGGCAGGACTGGCTGGGGAGCACAGGCAGAGCAGTAGCCCTGGGACAGAGCTCAGGGGGTTCCATTGGGGCTGCTCATGTCAGGTCTGTGCAGCAGAGTAGAGCCCATGCAGTTTGGAAACACTCAGGTGATCAGAGCCTGCAGCACACCAAAAAGGTCCTTTTCCCAGAGTAGGACTCCAAGAGAGAAGAGTGCTCTCAGCAGTGTAAAGAAGCCCTCTGAGAGTCTGTGATGAGTAGTTTCATTCTGGTAATACTTTTTTTAACCTCTCAGTAGGTTTTCTCTTCCAAAAGAAATGTGATCTGGAGTCTATCACCAAGAGCCTCTGAGTGCACTGGCTGTGGCTTGGGGCTTTGTTTCTTTTCCAGGGAGTAGAACCAACCTGTTCACTGAATGGGTTCTTCCCTTCTCTCCTTTGGAGGCTTTTGCTTTATCTCAGGAGGCTGGTATTAACTGACAGGTTGGGGGAAGCACACATTCTGAGAAGTGCAAACAGACAGCGGTGCCTGTGTCCAGCACACGCAGCTCTTGCACATCACAGTGATCACAGCCGTGATTCCTCACGTGTCCCCATCAACAGCTCCAGCATCCAGGTGGGGGAAAAGCAGAGCTCTGGACTGCACATCTCATATGGGCTCACCTGGGAAACAAGTGGCCTCCGGGCCTGCAAAAGGTGCTCAGCCAGAAGCTGCAAGGCAGAGGGAAGGAGCTGTGTGTGTCCATCAGCCCCTCTCCCGGCTTCCAAGGAAGCAGAGTCTTGCCCAGCTGAGCAGCACAAACAGCTCCAAAATCCACAAGAGTGAACTGCAGAACCCTGTGTGCTTCTAGTGCTGCAGGAGGGAAAGAGAGCATTTCCTGCAAGGGTTTCTTCTTCCCTGGGCCAAACCTAGACCTGGCACGAGTCAAAGCAATGCCCAGAGGAGCTGATGAGAGCGAGCCTCCCATGGTGACACCCTGAGCAGTAACTCCTGCCCAGCCCAGTGGGGACACCATGTGATGCTCCGTCAGTCTCTCCTGGTGCCAAGTGTGCAGGAGCAGGTGAGGCACCACATAGTGACTGTAATTAAAACCAACTGCCAAGGAAATGTCTAGAGACAGCAGCAAGCTGTCAGGCTCAGGATAAATACTGTCTCCTGCAGCATGGACACAAGATAGCTGTATCTCTGGGAGGGCCCTGCAGAGGTCATTTCCAAGGAATGGATATGGAGGAGATTTTTGTATTAACCCTTTGCTTGTCTTGACATTGCAGTTAAAATCCTAACTGTTGCTGCACCACTGAGAGGTTCAGCTGCTAAACAACGCTGTCAGCTAAGCTCCCCTCATTCAAAGGTCCCTGGGGATTGCATCCACAGACATCCCTCAACATGCTGTAGGGCACATCTCCACCCTCCAGGGACAGTTGTGGATGCCCCATCATTGGAAGTGTTCCAGGTCAGGCCAGACGGGATTACGAGCAACCTGGTCTAGTGGCAGGTGTCCCTGGCCACGGCAGGTTTCTGGAACCGGGTGGTCTTTAGGGTCCCTTTCAACCCAAACTGCTCTGGGCTTCTGTGACCATTTGCTTCTGTTGAGAAGCCACGGAGAGTTCTGGTCGGGAGAGAGCCCCGGGGCGGCTGCAGAGGTGGAGCAGGACAGCCCCTGGGGGCGAGGGGCAGCGCGGGGCTCCGCGGGAGCTCCCGGGGCGCTCGGGGTCCCCTCCCCGCTCCCGGCCCGCTCCCTCCGTCACCGTCAGGTGGCACCCGCCGCCCGGGCACCGCCCCGGCCCGTGGGACACCGCCCCGGCCCGTGGGACACCGCCCCGGCCCGTGGGACACCGCCCCGGCCCGTGGGACACCGCCCCGGCCCGTGGGACACCGCCCCGGCCCGTGGGACACCGCCCCGGCCCGTGGGACACCGCCCCGGCCCCTCGGCCATCGCCCCGGCCCCTCGGGCATCGCCCCGGCCCCTGGGACATCGTCCCCGCTCCCGCACAAAGCCCAAACCGCTGCTCCACGCTTCGCCGGTGCTGTCGGAGCCGAACCTTCACTGCGCCCCTGGCAGCCCCCAGGAGCTCCGAGCCCGACACGCTGTCCCACACGGAGCCCCCCCAGTGCCTTTGCTCATTGTTCCTCTGGTTACAGCCAGCGGGGAGCTGCGTGTTCTGGCTCCTGGATGTGCTCTTCAGGAGAGGAACCGCATACAGCTCCGCTCAAAGCTCCTCTCTGCTCTGCTGGAGTCTCCACTGCCACCCCAGCCTTTAAACTGAATCTTCCCCTAGGTCTATGTCTTGACACAGAAATGCCATGTATGCACAGCCAGCATCCCGTCCTCCTGAGAGGAGGACCTGCCACCTGGCCGACTGTGCAGGGAGCACCCCCGCACCTGCAGGGCCGCTGTGGGGTGCAAGAGCCATCAGAGGACACCACAACATAAGGGACTGGGCCTGACAGGAGTTATCCCCTCCTCATTCATTGCATCTAGTAAGAACAACCCTTGGTCAGCACAAATTCTTTCACGTTCAGTTACATCCATTTATAATATCAACAAACCCACAGGACATAACAGCCTCAGCAAGCTCAAAAGCTTCCAAGAGCTGGAGACACGAGAGGGTTTCCATCAGCAGCAATGCCCCAGCAGAGCTGAGAGAGCTTTGTGGTTCAGACCTGGCTCAGCCCCCACCGTGGTGGCCCCAGCTGTGCTGTGCCATGAGGACAGCACAGGACATGGCCCTGGCACAGGGACACAGCTCTGAGGTCTGCAGTCAGTGGCCACGCTGGCCAGCAGGGAGCCAGGGTACTGCCCAGGTGGAACACAGCCCAACTCAGTCCTCGGCCTCTTTGGTCTGTTTCTACTGGATGCTGCATCAACAGCTTTTCCCTGTCTCCCTTTCCCACCAGTCTTCTTTACAAATCAAGTGGAAATAATTTAAAAATATCTCTTTCTCCCTGAAGCCAAATGTCCCTGACTGATATCTGGGTTTGGAGCAGCTCCTGTAACTGCCAGACCCTGTAGAGCACTCAAATCTCCTCACGAGTCCTACCAAAACCAGGACACATAAAAGCCAGTTTAGTCACAGAAATGAACATTTCCTTGGGATCCCTGAGCCCAGACACAACCAAGTTCCTTGAGGGCTTTAAGCCTGGCAGGACTCCTTCCTGCAGCTCACATTTTTGAATAATCATATCCCATTGTTTTGATATATCCCCAGTTTTCAGTGTCTGCTGGAGCTGTGAGTGTTCACTGCCACTTATCCTATGGCTTTGCAGCACTCATGGACTTTCCCAGCCCAGCAGCCTGAATCCTCCTCACAGCTGGGCTTTGTCCTGTCCAGCAGATGGCCCAGCAAGCACGGCCCTCCTTGCTGCAGGAGTGAGGGAGCCTGACTGCAGGGCTGCTGCAGTGCTCTGGGGCTGCTGGAAGCCCAGCCCTTCTCCTTGTGTCTGGCACATGCAGCCCAAGTTGTGGCAGCTGTCCTTGACCCTGGGTACATCTCAGTCTGTACTGCAAGGCAGTGGCACTGAGCTTGCCCAGAAACACACTTCTTAGCCCTCAAATGCATTTGGGATCATCCAGGGGCTGCTGCTGGCACAGAACTGGGTGGTTTGGCAGACATAGCTCTAAAGAAAAAGAGGGGGGGGAAACTGGAGGAAAAATGTCCCCTCTAGCCCTCTTGTTGAATTAAACCACATGTATATTTTTAAAATACAGCGGAAAGGAACAACTCTCCAGCACATGTTCAAGAGCAGAGTCTTATTTCAGAGATTTCAAAAAATTAGTGGCTGAAAGCTGAAACAATATCGCCCTTAGATGGGGACATTTGGAAGTGATTAACGAGCCTGAACTCATGAGTTCAAAATAAGAAGTTAGTACCTCATGCTGGTAACAACTGTCAGCTACTAAAAAACTGGGGACAGGGGAAGAAATCAAACCAAATCCTGCATAGTCTAATGCTCCAAATCAGCAGGAGATGACTGGCAAGCACACCAGGCTGCACCTTCCCTGGGTGCATCACCTGCAGACCTCAGATGGAGGCTGCCAGCCCAGGGTACAAGGAGTCCAGAGCACCCTGGGGGCCTCTGGAACATTCTCCTGTGCCTTTATGACCAGCAGCATCCCCAGAACTGCAACAAGATGCAAGTTCCAGAGCTCTTGGGACGTTTTCCCAGTGTATGACCGAGACAGGTGAATTCCCACCAGAGTGGTGCTGCAGGTGACAGGGGACTATCAGTGACACACCAGTGCCATCCCATCGGGCTTCTCCTCGCACTCCTGGTGCTGCTGGAGGGCAGCTGATGGACAGAGATGATGGGGACACCCTGCAGTCTGGGAACACCTTCAGATACATCCAGACTGCTTGCAAGCCCAGCTCCAAGCTGCAGATCCATACTGGATCCAGCCTGGCCCCCAGCCATGGGGGTGTCTGGGGAGCTGCACACCAGGGGAGCACTGGGGGCATGGTTGTCTGTCTCTCTCTTCCCCACTGAGGGCTGCAGAGGCAAGAGCCAGCCCACCCATCAGAATGTGCTGCCCAAATGGAGATGGCTGTGGGCATCATGAGAAGCCCACCCCACACTGGGGGTGCCTGGATGTGGAGACCCTGCAGATGCACCAGGGCAGGTGCTCTGCCCTCAGTGGGATGCCACAGCACATCCACATCACATCCCACCAAGCCAGGGCTTAGCTGGGAGCTGTAGAGAAACAAACCCCCCTATGTCTCATGTCTGAGAACTTAAAGATGAATAGTTCAAATTTACTCCAGTAAAAAAAAATGCTGGTAACACAACAAACATCTGGGAGTTTAAAACTAAACCAGTCTCTCCTCTGCAAGGAACAAGCACGTCCTCGGGCTGGGCAGCCAGCAGCCCCTGGCACACACAGCTGGGCCCAGGGCTGTGCAGACCACGGGAGCCCAAAGAGAACAGCTGCTGTCCTGTTGTGGCACACGGCCTGGGACACTGCATCCCTGGCCCTGTGTTTTCCTCCTGGCCTGAACAAAGATTTGGCCATTCAAGCTGCCCCCAGAAATTCATGGTGTTTTAGAAATGAGCCCAGAATTTTCTCCACCCTTCTCATTTCTTTGTTCTGTTCTCAAGTCTGTCTGAATCCCATGCTGCTTCTCTAGATTTCCCTGGGCTGGGGAATGGTCAGGGGCTGGCAGCATCACGTGCACGCTTCACACACGTGTGAAGGGGATAATGCAGGCAGTGCCATTAGCTCAGGAGTCCAGGAGGTGTTTCCCATCCCCAGAGCAGACCAGATGTGGTGGCAGAACAATGCTAAACCTTAGTGATCTTGTGACAAGGGAGAGCATCTCCATATCAGCAAGGAGCCCAGCTGCCAGAAGCTGGACCTCACAGCCTCTCTGGACAAGGGGCATCTGCATCTGTCTGCCATTCACTGGAGGTGTCTGTCTCTGCAGTCTGACACACTTCTCAACCTCTCTCCAGAGGTGAAGCTCCATATCCAAGCACAGAAGTGTGCAGCAGGGAACAGGAATCGGTGGTGATGGATGAAAGAGCACAGAAAGTTCCCAGAGCCAAGGATGCTGTCCCTGTGAATCTGCCAAGGCTGAAGCCTAAAGAGCTTTCTTAGCTGAACGGCACTGAACACAATTCCAGCTACTCTTGGGAGCATTTCTGAGCACAGATCATTACTGTTATTATTTTCTTGTTTCTTTACTGATATTGAACATGCTCTAAGACCCTCAATCACAGAGGAGATTACAGCAGACTCTCAGTGGGCTGACAAATGGGGCTGAGCACGGCCAAGAATAGCCACGCCGACCGTGTGTCCTGCCAGGAGCAGCTTCAAGGGCAAAGGGAGGGACTGGGGCAGGGAGCAGCCCCCTCTCCATGCTCCAGGCTGGAGGCTCCCACCCAGCTGGAAGCAGCAGGGTGCAGGGGGGAGCCTCCTGCAGCCCTTCCCGTGACCACAGACCTGTCCCTGTGTTTCCCCAGGCCCCCAGGCTGCGCTCCCTGGGCACACACAGCAGGGTGGGAGCACCTCCATGGCTCTGTGTCTCTGGTCCAGGCAGGCAGCCAGCACTGCTCATTCTGGGTGGGAGAAAGGGCAAACAGAGGGCTTTGGACCCGAGGCTATTCCTGCAGCCACTGGGAATGTGCTGCTTCTGCAACACAGGGGCCCCCACCAGCTCAGCATGTGCCAGTGAACAGCAGCTCCTCTGCAGCCACTTGCCCCATCCAAGGGATTCCAGTGCTTTGGGCACTGTGCTGGGGACAATTCTCCTGCTTCAGATCATGCTGCAAAGCCAACTGCAAATCCTTTCCAAAATGATTTGCCTCTGTGGGCATGTTGCAGAGGGCAGCAAAGGACCAGCAGCAGAGCCCACTCGCTCCCCAGATGGGCCCTCGACTGCTCAGAGCCTTCTGCACAGGAAACCCAGGACTCACTCTTTGCAGAAAACACATGGATTCTTCCCTTGATATCAATCTCATGTTTTATCCTATGATTTTGTAAAATAAAAGATGAAAATTTTAAATGAAACATATTCCTTTCTTTGACACCAGGAATTATGACTTGATAAAGATTTCCTATTACTTTACAAAATCTACCAGGCCAATCCTTCAGCAAGGCCATGCTCATAATTGCAAGCAGATGTCTTTCTCTGCTGACACATTAAATGGAAGCAGAAAGACCCGCTGCTATCTCCCATCAACAATTTGCACTTAAGCAGAGAACAGATTTTCACAGAGCGGGGCTGCTGGAAGAGGAGGGGGATTAGGTTCCTGCAGCCCAGGCTTCTCAACATTACAGCAAAACAAGGCAGCTCGGGAAAACAATGAACTCTAAACAGTCCCTAATCCCAGAGTAACCAAAAGCTTTTGTGCAGGAAAATGGATTTGTGAACCTAATACTGCCAGGGCCCACGGGGAGCACAGGGCTGAGGTGAAGGCGAGAGGAGCCAGCTGACAAGCAGCCACCTCAGCTCCCCTGAGCTGCCCGGGCAGCGCTGCCCCCCGAGCTCCGTGTGAGCACACAGCTGGCCTGTCCCCAGAGCACAGCCCTGCCTTAGCAACACCACTGCAAGTGACGGCGTGTTCAGCACGCGTTAAACCCAGGAAGCCTAAAAGGTCTTCCAGGATTATTAAATAAACATTTAGGATGAATGAAAGACTATGAAATGGTGGAAAAATTGCAGACACTCTGGAGCAGGCAGTTGGGGCTGCACAGATTCAGCTGTGCAGGACGGTGTTTCACCATTTATGTAGTGTCACACATGCTCACGCCTCAACTCTTGGCAAGTGTTAATCCAGGAGCAGGACTTTGATAAAAATTTAGCCTGATATTATCATTCTATTAAAGACCATTTAACATACAAATCTGAACATGCCAGCCAGCACCATCAGTGTGGCCAGGCCAGTGCTGCCATCACTGTTCCACAAGCCCTGCAAGAAGACACATGGCCTCACACATGTTAAATTATCTCAGAGCCTCCACAAATAGCTCAACCTTCTCCAAATCCATACTTTCCCTTGCTGTACAGTAACTGGGGAGGTTGTCTGTGCTGGGTGTGCTCCCCCCCACTTGAGGATGACCAACCTAAAGATGTCACATTTGTCTCAAGGGGCTGCAGTTTGTTATTTTCAGGGTTTAATGTAGTTCTGAACACCATACAGGAGAGGCTGCATATATGCATGTCAGCCTGCCCAAGGCAAATGCCCTGATCTCCTCATTTCTTTTCAAGTAACAGCAGAGATGCTCACACTCCACCATCCTCCTGGGGCCATAATTTATTCACATACAATACCACACCTCCCAATAAATTAGCCTCTCTGCCACATCAGTAACTCAAGAGTTTGGAAAAAGTCAGATTGAGGCCAATCAGAGAAGTGCCAATAGCACAGGTTGCCAATAGCACAGTGGGCCCCAGCCTGAGCTAAAGAAAAAGAACACTTTTGGTGGCAGCCCCATGGAGCTGTTTCTCGCACCTCAGAACAAGAGCAGAGAGCTGGATCCCAAAGAAGGCTGTACTGACTGCAGCAGGTATGGCTCCTTCCAGCCATGTCCTGGCTTCCCTCCTCCTCCCCACAGAACGGCTTGGCAAGTATCTCCTGGTTGTGTCTAAAGGAAAAATGTTCCAGACAGCAGTGAACTCCCCATCCTAGCACACTCCTTCAGAAAGGAGGGACTGTTTGCCGACTGCTCACGGCTCTTGGGATCTTGGCAGGCTGTGAGAGGAGCCCGCTGTGCTGCAGCGTGCCCGTGCCCTAACGCTGGCAAGTGGAGACAGATCCATCCCTCGGCTGTGGCGGGAGGAGGCCGAGCCAGGCTCCCCGGTGCCCGCGGGCCCGGCCCTCTCTGCCAAGGGCAGGGGCGCAGCAGGCCCTGCTCCCGCCGTGCAGGCAACGTCCTCGTGGCCGGCTGCCGCCCCAGAGGAAATGTCAGCCCCTGATGGGAACTTCTTGAAACAAAGCCCTCGTTTGTTTCAAGGCTGTGAGGCCACCGTGGCGCAGCCGGCCACCCTGGCAGGCTGACCTGCACTCCCTCCCTCAAGGCTCTCCAGGATGGGCTTTGCTTTGGGGAGCCGTGTGCTGCGAAGCTCCTACACCCTGCATGTGGGTCTGTCTGCAGTGAGGAGCTCCCAAGAGCAGAGGAGCCAGCTTGCCCCACTCCCCTTCCAGGGAAGACAGTCAAGAGTGGCTTGGACACCTACAGACTGCCCAAAGGGGCAGCTTATCCAACAGGCTGCATGCTCCGAGGCTCAGATGGGATTACTGAGGAAGAAACTGTCATAAAAAATGTCTGTTCCTTTGCAAAACAGGGAATTTAGGAGCATTTGCTAAAGACACTGGAAGACGTTTTTCCTCACTAGGTCTGAGGAGCTCCTTCTCCTTGGCGGTGCCACCGCAGCACGCGGAGCCTGGCTGGGATGGGGACGAGCCTGGCTGGGATGGGGACGAGCCTCTGCGCCAGGAACAGCGGTTCCAAACACGGCTCTGGCCTTGGGCTGCAGGGGGGCTTTAATTATGTGTGTGTGAGTGTCCTCTGTAAGGGTCATCCGGCATGATGCAGTGAGAAAGCAGGAGCAGCCTCTGAAACACAGTGGAGCATTTTCTCTGCAAGGTTTGGGGCAGGGAAAGGAGAGTTTCAGTGTGGCTGTAGAGAATGTTTCAGCTGAGACCTTGCACGTTCACCCAGCAACCCCTCACTGCTGGGCCCATCTAGAGGCACAGGGAGCTCAGGGGTCCATCCCCTGCTCCCCCTGGCACCACGCAGAGCAGTGATCACAGCCAAGGCAGCTCCACCTGCCTGCAAAGGGAAGGAGCTTGTCATTTCCATTTTCCCTCTGTTGTTTTTCAGTTATTTGTGCTATAACCCTGCATGCCTGGGTTGCCTGTTTATGGAACAGCTGATTAAAGCAGGACCCAGCTCCGGATGGCAGATATTTGGCTGATGACCCCAGACCTGCTGCCTGTGATGACCCAGGTTCAGCCTGGCAGCCCCTCATCCTGCACAGCATTCAAAGTTCCACACCCCACACACCAGGCTGGCGTTCTCTCCAGAACAAATCCTCCCCAGTTGCTCAGCTGTTTCTCCCAGCCTTACATTTCCCAGTAGTGGTCAAAGAAGAACACAGACTGCCAGCAAGGTACAAAAATTAACTGAGGGATGGAAGATGCATTTTTGTATAGCATGAAAGAAAAGTGCATTTAGTTTGTAACTGAACTACAAACTGGAGGCCAGACAGGTGTACCTCAACAGAAGGAATGCTGGAGCAAAGGAGATAAACATTATTGGGAGGATAAACTGAGTCACAAAAGGATGATATTTTATTTTAGGATTTAAGGTTCATACTTCAGATAAGCCCAGGCTGTAGCAAGCCTGAGTGTCCCAGAGGTGGCACATCCCTGTCCCACAGACATCCCACAGCCCTCAGCAGGGCAAAACTGAGGGTGTCCCCCAGCACAAAGTATGTCTTAGACTGAGCATTTATACACATGCTTGTGACTTAAACCAGAACTCACTGTAACAATCAGCATCTGACACGTTTAAATGTAAAGTGTCTCCATGAACTGCACAAAACCCCATCTCTCTGTTCTGGGAACACTACACTGACACATGGTGCCTGATTTAAGGAGACTTTTGTGCTTTCTCATTTCTGTAAACATCTGTTTGCTCCACATGACTCCACACAAGCACAATCCAGGATCTTGGGTACTTTCTCCATAGCTTACACTTAGCCCATGTCGGGTTTTAGCAGACTTTTTTTGTTGGAGAGCAGTATAGGAAATCTGAAGACAGCAAAGGCACCCACATGCAGCAGTTTCACTGCAAGCCTCACTTCTTACATGACCAAAAAATACTTCAGGAGTTGCCAGTTACAAGAAGCCAGTAAAGGAATTGAGTCTGTAAATTTCCAGCAAACACATTGCCTGGCTTCCTGCATCTCTTCAAACTGCTCTGGTGCTCTCACTTTGGTGAATGACCACAGGTGAACCAGCAGTGAAATGCAGGGACACATAAAGCAGAGCCAGATTCAGCCCAGGCCCTGAACTGGCCCAGGTCAGCTCTCAAACTGCCCCAGGCACCAGCTCTGAGCTGGGAAAAGGAGCCCCCAGGCAGAGCCCCACAGCACTGACCTTACCTGGTCTCGTGGTGACAACTCTGCTGCAGCCAATGTCTCGGGCCAAACGCATTGCAGAAAGAACTTGTTGCTTACCCCAAGCTCTTAAACCTTCTCCTGGACTCAGGACCCAGCTGGGGCTGCAGCACATTCTCAGCAGTTCCTCACCCAACAGGTGGGTAAAAAATCACTTTGATTAAAACCTCAGCTGTGCTGCACTCAGAAGGTGAGGCAGCAGGGACAGAGGGTCCCTGCCCTGTCCCAGAGGGGCTTTTAGGGGCACTCACAGATAACCACATTTTCAGCTCTTCATGTCCTGACTCAACTCCCCACACAGCTGGATTTGTCAGCCCTCTTTCATCATTTCACCTCACCAATCTGTGATGTTAAAGCCCATGGTTTATTTATTTCTTCACTAATGAAGCACATTATCTACAATGATTAATTTTGCAATAAAGAAACAACATTACTACAAATGGTGGTCTATGACAACCTAGGGGGACTCTACAAAGTTCACATCCTAAATCCATCTCTCTGTTAGCTGTGAAACATCATTCCTCAGAGTACTTGGCTTATTAATAGAATTCTTCTACAACCAAGTCCGTGGCTCTGTCCCCATGTGGGGAACAAGCACAACTCCCAAGCTAAGGAATAATTAATTTACCAGTTTTGAGAGGGTTTGACTCAAAACTCAAAAATGAGGATTTGTTATTCCACTTAACTGCGATACAACAGGATTATCTCAGACGTCAGATATTCATTCTCTTAAGAGTATTGGTGATGGATGAGAACACTAAATGGAAGGAGGAAGGATAATGAATACGGGTCTCTGAAAAAGAAAACTAGTCCAATTAACAGAATAATGAATTTCAGCTTGGTTGATAAATCATTTGGGTAAGATATTCTTTATCTTTCATAAACCATTTGAAATCATACAAACATGACATTTGATTAGGGCAAAAAAGACATAATGGTAGAGAGCCACGTTGTCATAGATGAAACAGACAAACCCCAGACTGACGGGTCCCACAGCAAAGAGGGAAAGTCAGATGACATATTCCCTGCAGCGCCCCACAGGGACAAGTCCTTGGCCTTCTGCACTCTGACACTTTGCCAGCAGCCTAAAGGAACTATAAAAACATCACTGGTAAAGTGAGGGAGTGACACAAGCTGGGGGAGCTGGCCATGAGCTCCTCCCAGCCAAAGCCCCAGGCAGGCTAGCAACTGAACCTTGCACAGGCTTAACATGGAATGCCAGGTCTGGGCACCAGCAGCTCAGGCCACCTGCACATGGGAGCTGCCACGCCAGGCTGAGGGTAGGGGATCTCAGCTGGACACTGCACAGGCAGGGGCCTGACAAGGCCAAAGGCACAGGTGTAGGCAGAGCCCCCTGTGCCCTGGTCCCCCTGCCCAGGGCACCAACACACTGGGCACAGTGTGGAGACCCAAAGGCTGCCTGGGTGCAGCACAGCTCTGGGCAAAGGGGCTCAGCTGGCACAGCAGATGCCAAGGCAGGCACCCAGGGAAACATTACAAGAGATGCTGGTGAGGGAGGGCTCCAGCCCATCAAGGCACCACAAGGAACCAAGGTTAAGGCTTAAACTAAGCAGGTTAAGACTATAATGGGATATTTTTACAGTGAGGGCAATTAGCTATTAGGAATTCTCATCAGAGGTTGTAATGGGTTCTCCACTACTCATTTATTAACTTTGATCATGAAGATGGGATCTCTGTCTAATCAGCCAGCTCTGGTTCATACAGGAATTCAGGGCAATCCTGCAGCCATGAAGACAGGAGTGACACGGTCACAAGGGTCCTTTCTGCAAGCTCTTAACATCACCTCAGAGCCTTCTGCTTGCCCTCTTTCCGGACAGCTGTATTTCCATGGCTGCAGCTGTCTGTACCGTGACAGGGCTCTGCCAGTGCAGGCACCCCCGCGAGAGCTCAGCACTGCTCGCTGCAGCGCCTGCCAGGCCGGCGCCGGCAGCGGGGACGTGCGAGGGCTCAGGTCAGTGAGGAGGCTCTGAGGAGCAGGATGGAGGAGCAGGAGGCCTTGGCTGCAGCATCCCAGCTGCAGAGTAGCGAGACCAAGCCGCCGTGCCCGACTGTGCAGGTCCAGACAGCGACTCTCCCGCCACCCACCACATCACTTGAAAACGGATGGAAACGTCGGGCAGTCGGGTGATTTCATCTTCTTCATAAACTTCTTGAACTCTTTGTTCTTCTTGTCCCACTTGTAGATGGCTGTCAACAGGTACTGGGTCTTCACCTGGCGGCCCATGATGAGGAAGTAGTGGCTGAGGTTGTCCAGCTGATGGCAGGGACAGTCTGCCCCATTTTTCAGGAACAGCACCAGCTTCTTCAGGTTCTTCTTCCGGATGGGCCCCAGCTTCAGTGCCTTCCTCTTCCGTGGAATGATCATCTTGTCCCCGTTCTCCTTTTTCACTTCCTTTATGGTCATCTTAAGAGCTGCAAAACAAGATGGGAGAGGGGAAAAACAAAACTCCTGAGCAGCCTTCACTGGCACAAAGCCTCTGTTACTGAGGCTGAGAGGGCAGCAGCGCCGTGGCCCCAGGACAGCAGCAATGCCCTGTCCCACTGCAGACACACAGTGCCCTGCTCCACTCCTGCATTCCTCTTCTCCCTACTCTGCTCCTGAACCCTCCTGCTCCATGGCATCACCCTGGCCATGACTTGGCCCACTTTGACACTCATACCCTTGAACCTGAGGTGGAGCTGCCCCATGCCCAGGGGAGCACCAAGGTAAAACACTGACAGTGTTGTTCCCCTTCCTCCAGCAAAGCCCCCAGCACTTTTCATTTGAGAGGGGATCTGTTCAGCTGCCAAGCACAAATGTTAGCTGAGTAAATTGGGTGACTTCCCTGCTCTAGAGGCGTGGAGAAACTCTTGAAAGGTTCATTTAAAAGGTCAATTTGGCTTCTCAAGCATTTGTTTGCAGTCACATCAGCCCTCGGGTGCCTGTGAAACAAGTTTCCAAGCACTGGATGTCTCTGCACCAGAGCTTTGGAGACCCCAGCATGCAGTCATGTGCCTGCACCTTCCCCAGGAGAAGGGAAGTTGGTCTGATACAACTTCCACAGAAAATACTCTCCCCTCTTTGGCTTCAGCATTTTCCTGAGTTTAACGCAATACCCTCCACCCAAAAGAAAGAAAAAAGAGGTTTTTTGCCATGACCATAAAGAGGAATTTTGCATACATGGGAAAAATGATGAAAATGTGTTGTACATTAAAACACCATTTCTGTGCCATTTGGCTCTGCCTCATTTTTGGGGAAAAGCACACATGGCCAAAAATTGCTAACATATTTTCATCATTTGGGAGTTTACTTCAGAGCTGCAGATAACTAGTGCTCCGAGAGGTGATTTGTTGGCTGCTGTCCCTTCTCATTAGAGTCTCAGGGCAGTTGCAGTCCACAAACTCTGGCTCTGGCAGGGAAACAGGTCCCCACAGCATCATTCCTCGAAGTCCTGCTCTGCTGGCTCATGTAGCACTGAACACATGTGGCTTCCTGGACGGGAGCACTGCTCACCATTCCAGATGCAGATGGCAGCAGGACAGCACGATGACAGTCCCCAGCAGGCAGCAGAGACTCAGTGTCACCCTCATGCTCCCAGCCACTACCCTGGCAACAGGAGCAATGGTGTTTGTCTGCCCCGTGCCAAAAACACTGCCCAGATTTGCCAAGAGCCCTGTCATGTTACACTGTTGTTGTATAAGAAAGTAATCTAGGACTGGAAACCTAAGTGAAATTCTCATTCTATCTGTTTTCCAAATTCAGGAGCTAAAGAGACTCCAGCTTTAAGAAGCTAAAGATGCTCCTTTCCAGATCAGTTTGCAACAAATCTGGAAAATGCAGTGAATAGTTTTCAAGCAGCTTAAGCTCCATGACATCAGTTGGGTAGCAGCAGCAGCAACGCCCCTCAATGTCAGCCTCAATTCTTTAATTCATACTGACTGGAGCCCTTGCACTAAGCACAGAGGTGGCCAGGGCAGGAGGGATGGTAAAACACCATTCAAACAGCACAATAAGAGACTTTTGCAAAATGGCTTGTTTGCAAACTGCTTTGCTGAGATCACTGCGAAGTCTGATCCTTTCTGCTAGAGGAAGAAAAGGATCTGCCAGCGAGTGGAGGTGCTGATCTACTCCAAGTATCACACACCATGGGAGACAAAGAAGGCCTGGTACTCCTGTGCTGTGGGAGCTCACAGCTGCTCCTTTCCCTGCACACAGCAGTTTGCGAGCCAGCGATGCACGTTCATGGAAGCTGCCCAGGGGAACCATACATCCAGATGTAAATCAAAACCTCATCCAAACCTTGCTCGTGCAGAGCAGCACAGAGAGCCAAGATGGGATAATGCCAAGGGGGATGAAGGAGGAGGCCGACCAGGGGTGCAAATAGTTTGTGTCAGGCTCTGTTCTTCCCAGCAGCAATGTCCTTGTAACCAGCAAGAGCCTGTGGTGCTGCCCAGGTAAATACAGCCTGGCTCAGGGACCACCAAGCTCCTGCCTTTGGTGCTGCAGGCTGAGCAGTCACACAAGTATGATGACCTCTGCTCAGCCCTCACTCCTCTGCAGTGACCTGGCTCCCCAAATTCCCCTTGTTCACTTAATTGGGCCACATTCCCTAAATTCCAACCCACATTCCAGGTGAGATGCCCAGGTATGAAAGCTGTGTTCCACAGTGGCAGGCCAGACACAACTTGGGCACATCCCAGGAACACCAGAGAAGTGTGGCCTGAGGGTACGTTCACCCCGGTGCACATCCTGCTCCAAGAGCTCACCACCACGCAGTGGGAGGCAGCCTCCAGCTTCAGGCTTTCCTAGGACATGGCATTTGGCAGGGGGGACCATGGTGCTGCAGCACCCCACCTGGCATCTCCCCAGCCCCAGGAATGCCGCCGCAGCAGGCAAAAGGCTCGAGCAGGATGCTGTGAGTCTTGGCTCCAGGACCCAGCTGAGCTGCCAAAGCAAACAGCTTCCTCACTGGGAACCTTGGCCTTTCCACTTCCCCCAGGCTGCACCAAATCTGTCTCAGCACCAAGTGGGAGAAGGGCCAGAATTGCCTCTGAGAGCCCAGGACACACTTGCTCAGACAGACTAAATCTTCAGCTGTGGCTGCCAGGCAGGAGCTGACCCCAGGAGAGTTATCCACAGCGGGAGCACGTGCCATCTTTCCAGCCCAGCAGCTGCACTGTGACCACAGGCTGCTTCAGCATCAGCTGTGGCACGGGTGGCAGCACTGGCCCCTGCCACTCTGCATGTCACAGCGGCCCAAGAGGGCTGCAGGATCAACAGGCCACCCACAAGTCCTTCTTACCATTTACTGTCATGGGACACACACGTTCCAGCACAGCCTTCTCCAAGGACAGTGCTGTACCGGGGTAGTCACCAGCTGAGAGCAGGACCCTCGGTGCTCTGTTCACAACCCACTACCATACACCATTCCTGTTCCCCACCAGCACCTCCACCCCTCTTTTTCAGCACAGGACAGCTTGGGACTGGGATGCTGCCTCTGCTGCCTGCAGGGGCAGGGGCCCCTCTCCAGCACCTCATGTGCAGGAAAGGGAATGTGAGAGACGGGAAAGCTCCACTGTTCCTTCAGCCTCATTTTCCTTTCCTTTAGAAATCACTGAGAAGGAAGAAACCTGCCAGAAGATACATTAGGGCTGTAACAGGAGAAGGCTGCAGGCAAGGACCTGTCAGTCACAGAGAAAAAAAATAAACAGCATGTATTGATTGTTCTGCAGTCCCCAGTGCCACAGAGCCCGTTCAGCAGGATCCCCTCAGACCCCAGAGAAAGGGCAGAAACAATAAATAAAATCACTAAGAGAAACAGAGCGTGGAATGAACTCCTGGAGTAAGAAACAAGCGCTGGCTGCAGCCCAGGGCAGCCGGGGGAGGCGGCTGTGGGGGCACTGGAGGCCGATCTCATGCTTCCTCTTGCATCCATCGCTGCCTCAGCACTACCCTGAAATCTACACTGCAGTTACCCCCACGTACCTGACCCAGGCCCCTGTGCTGCTCTGTGCCCAGGCCAGGGTTCTGGCACCCCTCACTGACACCCACCCCAAAGCTGTCTCACTCTCAGAGGAGCAGCCAAGCTGCCTCAAAGCAGCACCCTGGAGTCCACATTCATCCTTGCTCAAACAAAGGCAAACCCAGAGTTCTGCTGGACCACGAGGCTGGCAGTCTCCTGGCACCCCTCTGACTCCCAGCATCTTGTCCAAGAGCCTCTCTTGCCTTGTCTTTGCAGTCTGTGTTCACAGCTCAGTGCAGCTCTCTCCCTGCACTGTACTCTAGACCGACAGCAGGGCTGCTGCACAGCCACTTCCTACACTGGCACAGCCATGCATCTGTGGTGGGCAAAGTGCTCCTCACCTCTTTTCTGTAACAAGCTGCTGGGATGTAAGAGAAACCTGCAGTAACAACACAGCAGGAATCAGTGCAAGACCTACCAACAGCTGCCCCATGCAGCACGTGTTAGTTTAAACATTTATGGTACATGTCTGGCTTTGATGAGGATCTGTAACCTGTCAGCTGCCAGTGTTTACCTTGGTGGACATGCATGAGAAACCTCAGTCTGAAGGTTTGGGAGTCTATAATAGTGCCAGATAAACAGCTTTCCTTGAGAAATCACCCCATGACAGTAACCCCCAAGACTAAACAAAGATCCAAGGGCCATGCACTGGGCTTTGGGAAAACTTACTGAAGCTGATGCCTCCTCCACTAGCCACTCCCTCCACTGAGACGTCCTTCTCACCCCTTCATTGCCTTTCCTCACAGGGCACAGGTAGGACCTGCATTGCATCCTATCCTGTGCTCCTGCTCCCCAGCTGGCTACAGACAGGCCACATCTGCCAAGAAATAATTCCATCCTTTGGACACTGTCACACCATCTTTCCCAATAACAACTTACACTGTGGGCAAGTCACTGTCCCAAGCCGCTCTGCCAAGGCAGGGAATTCTTCTGGTTTGGCCTCTGCTCCCCGTTGTGTAACTGTCCCAGAGCACGGGAGGATATTTAGCAGCAGAAGTTGATGACAAGGATGTGGTTAAGTTTGTATTTCCCAGCACTTGTTTACCAGCAGAACACCACCTCTGCTCACTCCGTGCACACCTCTGGCAAGGGGACAGGTATTGCAGTGAGCCACCAGCACCAGATCCACTGCTGCCACTGGCCAGTGCCCCTCGCTCCTGCTCTGGTGCCCCAGCCCCTGGACTGGGGCAATGCCTCTGCACCACCACAAGCTCCTATCCAAACCAGGTGTGCCCATCCCAGAGGCCGTTTCTCCCTCCCCACCATCTCTCCCTGTGTGCAGTGAGGCAGGGGCAGCTCTGATTCAGCTCCCATGGCCTGCCCAGAACAGAGCTCTGAGCACCCCAACTCTGAGTGCTCAGCACCTCCCACTCCCCAGCCAGGCCACACACTGAATGTCTGCTTCCAGTCCCCAGCCAAACCAGAAGTATGCACATTCCTGGGAAACTAATACATGGGTGTTTCTGTTGATGCTTTTCCCTATTAGAAAAATCCTGTGCTGAACTTAGGACTTCTGGCATGCCAAATCTGCAGGAGAGTTGAGAATTCATTTCCAGCAGAAAGGGTAACACACCAGCACGCAGAGCAGGTTTGGGTTTGCACAAGCACGCTCCAGTACAGGGCACATTCAAGTGCTAATCCCCCAGGAATGCACACCTTGTTCAATATGCCTTTAATAATCTTCCAGAAAAGTTACATACACCAGCAAGGATGTCAAAACCAGTTAATTCTGGGTTTGATCTGAGAAAGCTAATATAATTCCTTGTGATAATTTTTTTTTTTAAATGAAGTTCAGTTTACCTCCGATTGTCTGACTCACTCACTTGTTTAGGACAAAGCTTTCAAGTAGTTTTGCATTTTTTAACAACGCCCACCTCCACATACCCACACTGACATCTAGAGGCACACGTGCCTGGCCTTGGGGACAGATCGCAGGACACACCAGCACCACCGCGGGCAGGGAAACGTGGCAATCCCAACCCAGCCCACACCGGAGCCGTGCTGCCCCGAGGCCAACCGGGAAGCCTCTCCATGCCTAGAGTGCTCCTTCTTACCAAACTCGCTGGCACACAGGTGCTCCACAATGGCCTCGGACTTCATCTCATTGTCACAAGGGGGACACACAGTTGTTCCTGACAAGAAAAAAGAAGTGAAGACAGTTGAGAGGTGGCAAGAAGCCAGCACAAGTAGCACTGCAGAGCCAGACTGCTCATGCTGTCAGAACGTCACCCTCGAGGGGGATCCATGCCCATGCACCCTGCCACGGGCTCCCAGCTCCCATTCGCGTGGGACAACACCCGGCTGGGTGTAAGGGAACATCCACTGCCTTACAGGGCAGCACTGGCCACAGGCAACCTTCTGCCAGCCCCACTCCAATGCTGCCAGTGGCCCCAAGGTCAGGCACAGACAGCTGCTAAGAGCAAAAGGACAGCACTGGCAAAGACAGGAGTTTTCAGGGCCAGGAACTCGGCTGACGGGAGCTGCTGGCCAAGGGCCATGGCCCAGAGCCTGCTGATATTCCCTCCCCGGGCCATGCCAAGGCAGGCACACAATGCCCAAACCCCAATACAGCAGGAGGATGCTGCCCAGAGATGGCTCAAGTGCCAAGGTGCTACCCTGGTGCCAGCCAAGGGGGTTCAGGACTGGGACAGCCCAGTTCAGTAGAGTGTTCCCCTCAGTACTGGGGACCATCCCACAGACTGCCCAGGCAGTGCTCAGGAAGCCCCCAGACACCCTCCCCTCCTGCCCTGTCCCAGAGCAGCATCGCTTGGGGATGGACCAGCATAGCTCTTGTGCTGCTGCCACCACCAAGAGTGGTCATCCCCTCCTTTGTTTTGAGCCCAGGGCAGCCTCATGGCTCCAGCAGAGCAGAGCCATCTCTGCTTGTCAGTTACTGGCAGTGGCCAACATCTGCCTCTTGGGAAATGCCAGCCCAGGGGATTTCACTGGGATCTGTCCTGGGAGGAAAGCTCATTTCACCCAGAGAGTAAGAATCTGTTCCCAGGTTCCCATCTGCAGTTGGAGCAGACCACCCAGCAGCACAGACGTAGACTTGAGCTACTGGCAGATGAATTTATTGAGCTGGGAGATGCTGCTTGTTCCTGGTCCAGCAAGATGGAGGGCTCTTCCCACACAAGGGAGTTATTCTCAGGGACAACACTGCAGTAAAACATCTGCCAGTTCTTGCGTGTAAACAGAGCACTCATGGCCTTCCAGCCCTCAGCCAGGCCAGCAAACCCGCAGCATTGCTGGACCAAAAAAGCAGAAAGGTGTCCAGAAAGAGGGGTGCAGGGCCAGCACGGCTGGTGAGGCAGGCACAGCCACGACCACAGTGTCATGTCTCCTCAGCCACAGATGCCCCACGGGATTCAGGCCAGACATTTCTTTTCTGTGGCTTGTTCTTTCCTTGTCACCACCCCCAAATCTTTTCTAAATTAGCTAAATGCTAATTCCTGGGGACATGAACCATGACTTTATTAATCACACATGCAGAGCAACTGGCCTTCCGGTCCCTCCTTTGTGCAAGTCACAAGTCAGCCTTCACAGCACCAACACCCACCTCCACAGCCCCACACCCTCTGTACCTCCGAGCATTGTCCATCACCTGGGTAACCTCTTCTTCCAGAGCCCTAACAGGCGACTGCCACTATCACCACCTCACTCAGAGTGACACAGGCAGAAGCCAGCCTTTGGAGATATGATGACACCCCTAACACTTCATTTTAAAAATTAGCAGTTAGAATATTTCTTTCCAGGCTGCACATTTAATGAGCTCATGACAAGGGAGAGAGGGTGCTCACAGGAAGGTAACACAGGCCCAGCCCTCCAGCTGCTGCAGAGCCAGGAGTCCATCACTGTGCTGGGGACCAGCATCAGGAGCAAGCTGGGGGTACCTGCCATGCCAAGCACTTCAATCTGCCTCAGCAGCCAAAGTGCTCGTGAGGAGCGTGGCCAAGCCTACACCAGCCAGACAAACATGAAAGCCACCACTGCATCCACTCTATGAGCTTTCCAGGCAACCAATTAAAATAGAAAAAAAAACCAAACAAACCCAGCAAACAAAAATGGAAAATAAGACTCATTGTTCCCTGGTGCAAACACAGGCTTTGTTCTAGCTATGCTCCAGCAGCCCCTGAACAGGCTGTAAGACACCCAAGGTGGCAGAAACCCCTGCCTTGCTGCACCAGGGCCCAGAGCCAACAGCCATCCTACAGGCTGGACCTGGGAGCCCCTTCCACAGGCAGCAGCTTCACTTATGCACAATCCCCCTGCCCTAACTTGATCAGGTTGCTTGGAGTCGCACCAAACTTGACCAAGAATGTTTCCAAGGATGGGACATCCACCACGTTTCTAGGTAATCTGTGCCCGTGTTGTACAACCCTCACTGCAAAAAACTTCCTCCTTATATCCAATCTAAATCAACCCATCCTCCAGTCCTGCCTCCTGCACCTCTTTCACAGCACAACAGGACTGCAGGAGACACTCTCCCCTGCCAATGGGAAGAAAAATTGTCTTCTGCTCTGGGTCACCACATCACGCTACAGTCAGGAACACAAATGCTGGGGGCCTGGCCAGCTCCTGCACAGCTCTGTGCCCCAGGAAAACTGCTGTTCTGGGGAGCCAGAGCTAACCCCAAACTGCAAGCCCTCCCATCCCTCCTGAGGCACTACAGCAGACATCTCCAGTCTACCCTCGGGGCCCACTGCAGGTTGGCTGGGGCCCATCTGCTGCAGCTGACGGCTCAACTCCAAGCACAATCTCAGCCTGCCTCCAGCTCACTTGCTCCCTGCTGAACATTTTCCAATGCCTGGCTGTAGAGCCAGCTTACTCCAGGGGCAAGAGAAGGAATGTGTAATGCTGTATTAATCTGCAACTCCCCTGATGCATCCTGTGGGCCTGCAGGCTTTACTGCCTGTGCTTAAGGAGAAAGGAATTCAGCAGGTCAGCTCTTTGAGAGGCAGAAACAAATTCCAATTTCAAGGTGTTAATGGGGAAAAATACTGAAAGGGTTTGTTCTTATTAGTACCAAGAGAAAAGGGGGGACACTGCTTGGTCCTGACCCTCTTTGAATCAACAGGAAACACCCGTGTGCCCAAGAGCAAAGGGGCTCCAGGAGTTGGTGCTGACAGAAAACACAAACCATGGACAGGGTGCACACAGAGCAGGCAGACGAAAGTACCCATCCAGCACACAGATCAGGACTGAGCTGCAGGTCACCTAGGATGACTCGACATCTGCAGGACTTGTCAGTACCGGAGCTGAAGCAATGGGTGCCTTACGGGCCATTAACAGATCCTCTGTGGCATGCAGGAGATCCGGAGGTGCTGGTTCACGTCACAGCAGTGGTTGCAATTAACTTGGAGTTTGCTTTTTTCACTCCAAACTGTTTGAGGCACCACAAGAAAGCAGTAGTGTCCCACCCCAGTGCTGCCTTAAAGACAGGTCCGAAAGGCGAAGAGAAAGTCATTAAACTACTCAACGGAAATCCTGGCAGATGCTGCTCATTTAGAGGACTGTTCCCAGGTCTTGGCTCATTAATGTCAGTAAAATGAATGACCTGCACACAGCTCAGACTCTATATCAGGCCCTGGAAGGGGCAGCTCAGACTCAGCTGTCCCAGGAGCATGCTTGGCTGCAAGTCCCTGAGGAAATAAAAGCAACCTTTGTACCTGCAACACAGAACATAGCTGCAGTCTTGACCAAGGGTCCAGGTTCACATAAGACATATTAATCTAGAGCATTCCTGGAAAACAGCGAGGTTTCCCCAGCAGTCACATCATTAAGGGCAAGCCATGACAAGGAAGCCAGTATGGCTGTGCTGCCATCACTGTGGGGAGAGGCTGGGTCCCTAGCAATGAGATCAGCCAGAGCTCAGCCCCCCGGCACAAGCTTCACATTCCACCTGCCTCTGGATGTCACTGCCGAGATGTGACATGGGCTCCCGTGTCCAGCTCCTCTGGGTACTGAGCTTGGGTGTCCCCATGTGCCTGCCATCCCACAGTCACTGTGCCACTGCTCTGCACTGCCCTCCACATGTCCCCCACAGCTCCTAGAGACACCTCAGGGTGTCATCCCTCTGCTGCAGGATGCACTGTGTTCCTGCCCCGTATCAGAAGGACTCCCTGCAGTACGAGTCCTCTCAAGATGGGCAGGATGACATTGCACAGTCCCAGCTGGGTTACTTCTCCCAGTCGAGCACCACATGCAGCCTTTGATTGTACAGGTAGCTGCAAAGGGCAGACGTCCCTGTAGATGAGCTCTGACAGTGCAGAAAGCCACAGAAACCAATCAGCCACCCTCTTCACCCGTCCCCGAGCGCCGGCACCATGCCCCGCAGAATCAGGAGAGACAATTCCTTTCAATGAGTTTTGCTGGCCAAAGAGCCCTCTGCCATCTCCCTCTACAAGCATTCCTGCCGCCAGCCTTTCACAGCGCTCCAGTAGCGAACGCTGAAGCAACACCAGGATATTTATTTATTTTCAAGTTTCCAGCAACAAGCCAGACTCACTGCAACTTGGACAAGCCGGTCTGGCACCACAGAAACGTGCAGCACACAATGGAAACAAACACAAACCACGTTCACTTTCCCTAGTCGTCTTTGGGAAGGTTTCTTGCTCCCTCTCCAGCCCACAGCCCACCCGAGGGCAGGGCTGGATCTCCACTGCACGCCCAGCCACCAGCTGCCCAGCCTCTTGCCCTAGGACTGCACTGGATGCAGGCGATCCTGCCAGGACTACTGTCACTTAGACTCCAGTCAGCCAGCAGTTTCTGTCAAGAACCACACATCCTCCTGCTGCCCAGAGAAGCCCTGCAGGAATCTGGCTCAGGAGCAGAACCAGGGCAGTGCAGTATCAGAGGACGGAGGGTCACACCTTGGTCCATTCGGGCTGGAGCCAGCCCCAGTGTCTGTGCAGGCATCAGAACAGGCACAACCCCACCATGTCCCAAAGAGCCTGTCCCAAGACTCCAGGATAGGGATGAGGAGCTGGCAGGGCATCCCACCTTCCTTGGGACAGGAGGGCACAGACAGTGCTCAGAGGCTAGAGGAGGGCTGCTGCCAAGAAGAGTTCAGGTGAGCCTCCTCCTGCCACAAGAGCCCTTCCAGTCCCATATAGCCCCTCCTGGGCTAATACCTGCCCTGTCAGCTCAGAGAGGAGTGCCAGGAGCAAGGCTGCAGCATGAGCCATGCCTTACCTTTGGGCTTGGAGACCTCGGTGGCATTGGGAGCTGTCATAGCGATGCAGACGTCGTCCTGGGGAAACTGGTCACACTTGAGCATCTCTGGCCAGAAGAAGCCAAAGAACTGCATGACAGGCTCACAGGAGTCACGCACGGCCTCGCAGAGCCAGCGGCAGGGATAGACTGGGCGGTCCAGGCACACGGGGGCAAAGAGAGAGCAGAGGAAGACCTGGGTGCCCATATGGCAATTCTTGTTGAGCAGTGGCACCCAGCTGCTCGCCTGGTGCTTCACCTCGGCCATGGTCTCGTGGTCCAGCAGGTTGGGCAGCACCATCTTGTCGTAGCCCACGCTGTGGCAAAGCCGCAAGTCGGCAGGGATCGCCACACACTGGTGGGGTTTGGCGTAGAAGCGCCCGCCAGGGTAGGGGCCCAGGTCTGACTGGTAGCTAACATAGTCGTACTCGCTGGCCACGCCGCAGGCGAGCAGCCCGGCGGCCACCGACACCAGCGCCCGCAGGGCGGCCCCACCGGGCCCCCCCACGCTGCCCATCGCCGCGACCCGCCGACGGTCGCCCCGACGGCACCGCACGCCGCTCCCCGCCGGGCGCCCGCTGCCGGCGGCCACCCCCGGGGACC
>WAAE01006076.1:92076-116229 GCA_013400495.1 Nicator chloris | reverse complement strand
GGCCCGGCCCGGCGCCACCTGCAGCGGTGAGGGCCCGCGGGGCTCGGCCCGGCGGAATGCAGCCGGGGGAGTTCGGCGGTACTGACAGACCCCCCCGGGCCGGGGCGCGTGAGCTCGCCCCGTAGCACCGCTCGGCTGCATCCCCGGTGGGCGGCCCGGATCCCCCGGAGCCGTTCCCGGTCTCTGATTCCCGGTCTCTGAAGCCGGGGCGGCTCTGGGAGGTCCCGGCGTTCCTGAGCGGCTGTTCGAAGGTTGCAGATACTTCCATGAACCTGGACTGCACCGTGCAGAACTCATTTCGCAGTTGACAAATTCCAACAGAAACTGTGATATTGAAAGAAATAAAAAACCACCAACAACCAAATCAAACAACAGGAGAGAGAAAAGAGGTCTGTTCTGTAAAATGGTATAGCATCTGGGTACCGGGTTCCAGATGTGCCAGAGGAGCGGGAGCTGCATTCCCTGTTCCTTCAGGGAACCAGCCCCTCGCCACCCTTACCTTGCTGTACTCCTCAGGACTTGCAAAGATGCGCTGCCCTCCAAAGCCAGGAGCTGGGTACACGGAGGAAGGAGGCCTACAGTCCCGCAGCAGAGCAGGGTGCCCCTTGGTGCAGGCCAGGCAGAAGCTGACTCGGTCCTTGTGCACAACATCTGGCCGTTGAGCAGCTCTGCCTCTGAGTGACAACAGGTCCCTGTCCCAGGGACTTCTCCTGAGCTCCCTCCTCTGGAATCTTCCAAAGCTGCCGTTCCTGCTGCTGCCTTCGGCTCAAACAACTCGTACTACTTAAAACAGGAACTACACCTCATTGAGGGGTAAATGGAAGAGGCTCTGCAGCCTGGAAGCCTGAAAGAGCCACTTTCACCTCAGGGCCAGCAGAAGAGAGCAGCCAGTTAGCACCACTAATGAAGTGAAGAATTTCGCGGTAAACAAGGGACCCGGGGAATGAAAGAGGCAGTTGGATGGAGCAGGCCCTCTCCTGCTGCTTGAGCTCGGGAAATGGTGGTAAAGCACTGATCACTGTTTGTACCAAGAAACAGCTGCAAAATGGACTTCTCATTCCTTGAGAAATTGTGACACTATAGAATCTGCTTTTACCAAAACTAGTTTAGAAACGCTGAAAGATCTCATTTTGAGAATTTAGAAAATAGTGCTGTGTCCCAGGAAACAGGTGTAAAGTGGAACAGAGCACTGATCTGCTCAAAGATTTATTCAGGTATCCTGATTTGCACCCAGGTGTTACATCCATGGGCACAAATCTCTGGTTGGGAACCAAACTGTGCCAGAACTTCTCCATTGTTCATGGCAGGATCACAGGAAAGTCTTAGAGCCTCTCTATTTGCAGAGCAGCAACGGGTGTGTTTGACTTTGGCAGTGCTATGATCCTGCTGTTCCAGGCAGAGACATGCAATAGGAGTATCATAGGTAGGCAGACAAGGTGAGGACTTGGGAAACTTGTTCAAAAGTTGGAGCTCTCCAAAGGCAACAGCAGTAACGCTGCAATAAAACTGCAGTCAGGGTGCCAGTTATCTGCAGCTCAGCTAATACCACGTGGCACCAGGTAAATGTCCTGTCATGGTCACCCCAGGGATGTGTGCCCTGGAGCATCCCACACTGATTAGTGGGTTTCACTGCAGCCCTGATATGCTGAACAGTAGCTGCTGAGCCTGCCACAGTTCACAGCTCTTGATCCAAGCAGGAAAGCTACAGTTCAGCATGCCTTGGCTGCTAAATCTGACCACATGCGTGGTCTGGACAGTTCCTGAACTTGGTCCAGGGAAGGTCTTTGCTGGCTCCCTTCTCTCTTCTGTGGCTGATATCCATATTCATGACAACAGTGCCTGAATGGGAATCCAAGAGTAAATGTAAACTGAAACACAATTGACCAGCAAATACAATTGTTGGCAAATAATTTTTTATTTAAAAAGCATAAGAAACCAGGGAGAAGGAAAAAAAAACCTAAACCAAATGAAAATGCCAGCTCTGGTCTAGGCCACTAAATTGCTTAATACAGGATATAAGACCTCTTAGAAAGAGCTGCCCAAGGGTTGCTCTTCCAACAGACCTCTTCCAGACTGTGCATGAACTTTTCTGAGTGAAGCCTGCACAGCTATTTCCCTTCATAATTATGTAGCCCACTGCTTCTTGAATCTCTGCCTTGTCTCTAATGTCATAGCCATTTATTGCTGCCTTTCCCACAGGGCCTAACATTTTCTTATTGAATAATGAGACGCTTTGCACCACACACCATTCTGGCTGTCCCGAGACCTCTCCTGCCCTGTGAAAAGCCCAGTCCAATTAACCGTGCCTATTCCTGGCTCCATTGTTCATCCCAGCAGCCTGCAGGACCAGGCACTCTGCCCTCATCTGCAGCTCAGCATCCCACTCTGCTCCATGTCCACCTGTGGTGGGTGCTCAGTGGTGACAAGGCAGGTGGGAGGTGACATGTCCCCGTGCTGTTGGCAGCAGTGTTCTCCCACCTGTGCCATCCTCCCTGCCCACACTGGGCACACTCTGCCCTGGCCACCTGGTGCTGGAATGTGCCTTTCCCTGCATGCTGCACTGGGGAAACAGGCAGGCATGGGATAATAGAATATATTAGCCCCAAGTCCATTCAGGCCCTGGCTCTTTATGAACAAAGCCTGCTAACTGAGCTGATTTTTGCCAAATGACTGGCTTTCGTGCATGAGCAGCAAAGTGGAGCCTCCAAATACTCCCATGCAACAAGCGCTATTGCCCAGGGCTCATTGTTTTACTCCTGCACTTGAGGGCATGGAGGAGTCACGGCCTTGCCTGCCCTGGCATTTCTTCTCCAGTTTCCCACCACTGCATCAGCCCTGTCTCAGCCCCAGCAGAGGCAGCAGCGATGAGGGAGATGAGACAAGCTGGCCACAGGTCCCCACAGTCCCTGTCCTGGGGCTCACACTGTCCCTTGGTGCCCATGCCCCCTCTCTGGGGGCAGATGGGATGCACCAGCAGAGGCAGCCCACTTACCATGTCCCTACATGGAGAGCCCACCATGCCAACCCGGTAGCAGGACAGCTGCTGGACGTCCTCAGGGAATATTTGCTTTAGGTTAGACCCCACTCAGTCCACTGAGAGCTGATAACCCCTGCCAGGGTCAGTGTCTGAGGCGCTGGTTGGTTTTGTCAGCAGATTGCTCCAAGATTCCAGTCACACTGATGCAGCCAGGAACACTTGCTCATCCCACGATAAGGGAATCTGCACAGGAAGGTTTTGCAGCTGTGGGGACCTGGCCCGATGCCTCAGTCAGATGCCCAGTGCCCCTGGGGCTGCAGGAGACACCTTCACCAAAAGCTGGCCAGCAGCAGGGCCAGGATCAAGGCATGCAACAATCCCAGCCAATGTCTCCTGTTTGTGTGAAATTAGCACCAATAAATGCTATAACTCTACATGACCAACAATGGGTTTACTAGCTAACATATAAAGGACTACAAGAGCCAATGCCATCAGCACTGCTGAAACTCTTGACCGTCTGCCCCTAGTCCCAGGAGGGAACCGATGGCAAATGTTTACAGGGGCTTATAAATATTTATCCTGTAATAACTTGCTGCATTACAGCACGTTCTTCTCCACAAGGCTCAGCTTTGCCCTGGACCAGGTGCAGGCTGCTGAGAGGGTCTGCGGAATATATAAAGTTTGCCTGAATAGCAAACAGCAAGTGCTGGTGTTCAATAAAACAGCAGCAGCCAAGCTGCACACGTGAAAGGCACTGCAAGTCATTCCTTACCCAACAAAAGAAAAATGTGGCTGGGGAGCACAGGTGTGCAGGCAAGTTGGTGTGGGTGCAAACCCCTTCTGGGTTGCCAGAGTAACCTGGGGAAGTGCTGCAAGTCACTGGGGAGATATAAATCACACTGCTGGGCTAGTGTGATGGGAGTCTTGGCCCAAGAGTGGCCCTGAGCTGCCTGAGAACATGGGTACCCTCAGCTGCTTCCCCAAAGGAAGGGAGCAGGAGACTAGCCCACTATGAGGAAACATCTCCTTATGCTTCTTGCTCTTCAGCAATCCTATCTGCCCTCTTTCCTCTGAAAATTTTTGAGCCATCTGTCCACTTATTTATTTATCTATCTTTCTCATGCTAAATGATTTGCAAGAGCATAAGACGCCTGTGGTTTGGAAATCATGTGATAATCTCCAAGCTGGACCAGAGATGGAGTTCAGAACTACTTTCTAACAGGAGTAAATAAGCAGATTGGAAAGGTTCCATTGTGTATATTCTAGGTTGCTATTTTCTTAACCCTGTCTCATTAAGATGGATGGAGTTTCTGCTTATTAGTAATTTGGCAAGTTCCTCTTTGTGTACACTCCGCACTTCTCACTAATGACGCTGTGCTTCAGTGATTAACAAAAGAGACTTCCAGCATAGTCAGTGAAAACACAGCCACGCACTCGGGGCACTGGGACGGAAACCCAGCGTTCTGGAGATGCCCTCTGTGGAAGACAAGGAACTGCAGGGAACTCAGCTAAGGAGAAGCTGCTGGTTATAAAACCTTTATTGACACTCAAATAATTTTGACCTGAGGATATTGGTTCTTTGATTTACATGCATAACTGCAGAGCTGACAGAGCCCGTAACAAAGTGATTCAGAGCCTTTCCTCTGCTGTTCTTAAGACACATGTGATGGAGATGAAGCTGGCACTGCTACTGCTGGGATTTACAGCTGGCCATTAAAGTATGTTTACAAGTCTTTAGTACAGCATACACATCTGGTAAATCATTGATTGAACAAATAGCTCCTCCTGTCATGCTCCCTCTCTTAACTTTTCCTACTACTCTGTTAGCCAGCCTGGAGCCTGTGTCCAGTGGTGGTGGCCAGCCAACAGCAGGTATGCCTGTGGTGCCCAAGCAGGCAGACACATGTACCCACACCTCCACACAGAGCCTGGGTTATCACTGACATCTAGATGCTGTTGGACACACACCTACACAAAAAGCCCCATGCAGATCCTCAGCATGAAGGTCAGCTGATCTGACCTTACCTACATGCAGTGAAAGGTATTCTTGCTAGCATTCTTGCTAGCATGTATTCAAACCACTTAGTGCTCTTGGTCACATTGCTTTTGAACCTGGCCAAACCAATGACCTGCACAGGGCAGTGTCCCAGGTGGGTATACAATGAACAAGAGAGGCAGCTGTTCCTTCCTGGGACACTCATGAGAGAAGAGAAGGAAATGGGGGCCTTTGCCAACCTGTCAGCTGCATTCCAGTGGGCCAGCCGGCTGGCATGGGCCACACGCAGCTCCTCAGCACTGACCAGAGCCTTGGCTGCCTGAGGGCTGGGACCCCCAGCACCAAGGGCTCTCACCAAGGAGGGAAAGCCAGGGCTGGCAGGGCTTGGGTTTGCTGCATAGGTACAGTGGAAGAAAAGCAGGATGGAAACAGGGCACAGCTCCAAGCACATGGGAAACAACATCCCTTTTCCCTGGGACCAGGAAGCATTGCACACAGCCCACACAACGGACTGCACTGAAGCCTTCCTTGCAGCAGGAAAGGATGTTGGGTTTGGTGTTTTACCGAGCATGACAGTGGCTGGGGCTGAGTAGCAGCAGGAGCTGTGGGCCCCCACTATGGCTCATTGTGCCACGCACAATAAGCATCTGGCCAGCTGTGCAGTCATCTGTGGCCAGACCCTCGCTCTTGTGGCCACAGAGCTGGGCAAAGGCCAAAGGGTAAAGGGCAAACCACGGGAGCAGAAACAAAGCTAGATCAGCTCATTCATGCAAACCTTTTCAGGAGCTTTCGGTGTCAGGATGACCAGCCACAGTGCAGGACCCACTGCCTGGGTTTGGATTGCCATCGGGACACACCGGCTGCCAGGTCCCATGGAGTCACTTGGCAGTGGTTGAAAAGGTGCAGGATCTTGGAGGCTTAATTAGAAGGGACCCACAAGGATCATTGAAGTCCAACTCCTGGCCCTGCTCATGTGCCTGAGGATCCCACTCTGTGCCTGAGACCATTGTCCAAACGCTTGAGCTCTGGCAGGCTTGGGGCCATGACCACTGCTCTGGGGAGCCTGTTCAGCTCCTGACCACCCTCTGGGGAAGAACTTGCCCCACTTCTCCCTGTCACCCCCTCACCACGAGGTACAGCATCCACCTGTGCTCAAATCCTACTGTAGTATCCTCAAAGTTAAGGTCTCACTTAAGCGCTTTCCTGAATAAAAACTTGTTAAGAGAAATGCCTGCAAGGCAAGGCCAGTCCTGCTCTCCCTCCTCTTTTTAACAGTGAGAAAATGGGGTGGCTTTGCCCCAAGGCAGCTTTGCCTTGGGATGGAAGGAGAGGAGCCTGGGCACTCATTGCAAGATGTTGACTTAAGGCTGATTCCCTGGGGCACAACACCCTGCCTCTCAATTTCAGAGTTTTAATGGACTGGCAGGGTGTCTGGGAAGGAAGAGAGGGAAACAGAATTTTTCTTTCCCCATAAATAATTTTATGAAAGATTTTAAAAGAGATTTAAAGAAGAATCTCTTCCCTCCCTTCCCCCTTTCTCAGCTGTACTGTGCATTTTAAAGTGTTTGTGGAAGGGAATTAATTAGCACAGGCAGTAGACCCCAAAGCTCTGCAGCAGCCCGTCTTCTGCACAATGGAGATCCAATGCTTTCTCCTCTGCCTGGGAAACACATGCCCAAAATCCAAGTACATACATTTTTTCCAACCTAATTCATTTTGTAGATTGATGGAGAAAATCCATAGCAAATATTTATGACTTTGCAATAAATAACCCTCACAGAAGTTACAAAAGAGTTCTGGCGAGTCTCAAGGTAACTTTCAGCGAATTCCAGGGGTCAGGGCAGACTGGGATACTGAGCCCATAGTGCTCGAGCCTTTGGCTCATCTGTTTCGAATTATTGGTATTACTCAGTGTAGCATTGCTCTCAATGGAGTAGCTGTGCCGTGATTCCATGCCATATTTTATTTCTATGGCAGGAGAGAAGCTTCAATAACTATTAGTTGTACTCTGTTGTAGCCAGCAGAAAAGCAGGCCCCAGCAGGGAGGGGTTGGTCCTGCTGGTGTTTGCAGGCTGGCGAAGGAAGGTGTCTGTGCCCACGTCCTGGGACAGGACTCAGGGCCAGACACGCTGCTTTTCCTGCCGGTTCAGAACGTGCACTGCTCGCGGGGCTCTGGTGCTGCTCGAGAAGGGGGAGTGTCCCAAGGTCCTGCTGAAGGGACAGATGCCCCGGGCCCTGCCGGAGCCAGCGAGGGGTGGTGGGTGCTGCTGGGGAGCCACAGCCCATCCCAGGAGCCACGGCTGGGGCAGAACGGAGCCAGCTCAGCCCCACTCCATCTGCGACAGCTCTTAATCACCACAGCGGAAGGAGAAGCCACCAGCAGCATCGCGCTGCTCTCCCAGGCATGGGCTCCTTTCAGGGCTTTCAGAAAACGGGGTCAGACGTGTCTTCTGACCTGTGACCTGTCGCTTCCCTCCTCGCCATAATTATCTAATACAGCGCTCTCCCTGCCAAGTACAATGAAACAATTTGTCACTTCAATTGTCTGTCAGTCAACACTGGGGCCTTTTCAACAGGCCAACACATGTTTTTTGAGAGCTTGTCAGCAAGGGCTGTCTGGCCAGGCACATAACCATGGAAAATGGAACCTTTGTTAATTCTGGTTCTTAGAAAAGTAAATCCATTCACTTGTTTTTTTCAGGCCTTCAGTTTGGAATTTGCACAAGAAGCTGAATTGCCCCTGATCCCTAAATGATTGGTCAGAGGATTTGCATGAGGAAGCAGAAATTAATTATTCTTTTCTTTTCTTTTTATTTTCTGTAATTGTGTGTTTAGAAATGAGATTACATTCTACAGCAGCACGAGGGGCTGAGGGGGGAATTGCTTTGCATTTGTTTAGCTCCTTAGAGTTAAGATCACCTAATCGTTTCAAGCATTTCCTAAGATTCCCTCTCTCTTTTTCTGCTTTAATGACCAAACAAAGATTGTGCTACTTCCCGGGGCACTTTTCTGGCAGCTGAGCTCAGCAGTCGGAGCCAGGGGCTTATCCCTCTGCCGAAATAGTCTTAGAATCACACAATCACTAAGGTTGGAAACGACCTCTAGGATCACTGAGTCCAACCATTAACTAATTCAGTGCTGCCACGGTCTTCTTGCTGCTTTAGGCTTGCAGGGCACAAAACGCATTGCAGAGCCCGCGGGCTCGTGAGTCTCGGTGGCTCCTGATGTTGGAGGAAGGGTGTCAGGATCACAGCCAGCCCAGGAGGAAGCTGCTGGTTGCCTGATTCACATGTCTGATCAGCACAGGCTGGGGTGCCTGGGCAGCCCCATGCACGGCAGGGTGCTGGGCACATCCCAGTGGGGTCACCTGAGCTGTCAGGACACGGACCTGCCAGTTCCAAGCCCTGCAGTCGTGCTCCTGTTCAGACAACAGAACGGATAACTTTGTTGATAGCACAAACTGGTAGAGAGAAAAAAAAACACCCAAACATTTTTTTGGTGCTACTTAGAACTTCCTTCTGTGTTTTTTGTTTTTTTCTTTTGAAAGCAGCACCCTTTGCAATTCTCACTATCTCTGTTGATACACATATGAAATCCTATCCCTGAATATTTAATACAAGATAGATATCTCCATTTTCAGGTATTCATAATTTTCTTTGTCATGTGGAAGCTTGTGTTTTGGGCAGACAAGGAATATTTTATTTGAGAGCATTACAGAAATGCTGGCTGGCCCCTACTCAGCTTCAAATGCCCTAATGAAAACTTCTCCAGATCTGGCTTTCTAGAATACCCCAGTCCCAACCTAATTCAAACCATACAGGGACCTCTGACTTAGAACCTTTCAAGCCCATAAACTGAAACAAATTGGCTTTGCAAGTATATCTCCCAATCTAAGCCATGCCTGTAAATTTGATTTGTCCTCTTGCATCTATACTGCATTAGGTGGCCTGAAAGACTCTTTGTTTCAAAGTGTGTCTGTCTCCTCCAGGAGCCACAAGTATCTGAGCTTGGTCAGGCTGGAAAACCCTGTGCCTATGAACAGCAAGGAGTCAGTGGCTGTTCAACACCTTGGGTTTGCCTGCGGGTCTCAGCAGGAGCAGAGTGGGACCATGCACCCCACTTCAGCACAAGCACCCCAAACACCCCGACTGAAGGACGGGATCCCGAAGGATGAGCTCCCAAAGACATCCCCCTTGAGAGCCCCCTGTTTTTGTGGGAAGTGCCTGAGCCACTGCAGGTCAGCTGAGGGCGTGCAGCCTGGGGGCACAGCCTGGTTCTCTCCTGAACAAAGTAATTTACTACCTTGCTTTATGATTTCAGGGACACTTGCTGTATAACTTTAACAGACTTATGCTAATTCACTGAATTTTGAATCAGAATAAGCCTGTTAAAATTATGAACAACTTAGGCATAGAATCATAAAATATTGTAACACAATACATGGATCTTTCAGAAATGGACAGATTGCAGGATCACTACTTCTATGCCTGGCCTTCCTGTTCACATGGCAAACCTGGAAGATTCCCAGGGATTGCAGTGTTTGCCATCTCTTCTATTCCAAAACACTATAGAAATGAACATCTATAAATTCTTCTTATCTCCTTTCTTGATTCAGGTCTTCAATTAAGACAGGGAAGAAATATATTCTCACTCTTCCCCTCTGGAACCCGGCTGGAAGGCGCTGCAGTTGCCATACAGGGGAAGAGAGATCTGTTCTTACACTTGCTGAGAGATAAGCAAAGCAACCGAGTCCACTGAAGAGCTGCCCCAAGCATTGAAGTTGTGCTTTTAGTATATGTTTCAAATCCATTTATGTCTGCAGAAGCCAAACCTTTGACCCCAACAGAAAGCAAAAGAAAGTTTGGTGCAGAGATGGAACATATTTCTTATTCACTGTTCCTGTGTTAAGTGGTTTCAGAAGTAATCCAATATGGGACTGTGAAATTAGCACATTTACCTAATTACACAAATTCCAGAGACATCTGCTATGTAATAATGATAATATTCCACTTCAAGGGCTTCAAATTTTACTAGAAAGGCCAGCAGCATCTCAGACACCCTGAAAATATAATTTTATGTTTTTATAAACTCTAGTAAAATTCTAATTGGATAAAACCTTGCATTCAAAAGCTGATTCTTCGAAAATATTTTAAATGCACAAAAAATATCTGAGAAAATGTTAACATGATCTTAATGGTTTGCACATTGGAACGAGATAAAGGTTAGGAAGACACCATCCATCTGGTACAGTATTTTAAGCAGAATATTTCTGAGCGTAGCCTGGCAACACACCCTCCCTCATAAGCCTCACCAGGGCCTGGGGGTGCCTCCAGTGCCACTGCAGCCTCGGAGCCCAGGCTCACAGGAAGCACATCTGGCCCTGCATCATTGCTTGGACATTTGCTGACCCAGCAAAGACTGAGCGTGACCCAAGCCAGCCTGTCTGTACGGGAGTTCATTCCCCCTTGGCATGCCTGGGAATTCCTCTCGTGTTTATCATCTCCTGAGTGGAAGCTCCGGCTGAGTGAGGAGGAGCAGCTGCAGCAGCAAATAATGAAACTGAAGTCCCAAACGCTTTCGTCCCTCTGCTTTTTATTGACCAAGTGATGGGTTTTATCAACCGTTTAAATAAACGGGCCTGTGAGTGGCATCCCAGCAGAGCCTGCTCCGCGGGCGCGGAGCGGGCCGGTGGCCGGTGGCCGCAGGGCACAGGGCCAGCAGCGGGGCCGTGTCTGTCCCACCCCGCACTGCGGCCCCAAGACACCGAGTTCTGATGTGAGACTGCTCCTGAGCTCTGCTGCGTGCCCGGCCTGCGCCACGGCCGTTTCCAGGTTTTCCTTAACCGGAGTGACCTGTGCCCTTGCTGACGCCTGGCAGCTTGGAGCTCTCGGCCAAAGGTTAATGGGCCGCCAACGGATCCCGCGTGCGTCAGCACAGGCAGCTGGGATAAAGCTGCGGGAGCGTGCTGTGTTCGCAGCGGCTCCGCTGCCTAAGAAAAGCCATGGAACTGATCCCTGAGTTGGCCCCGGGACAGGGCCAGGTGCCGGGCCCGCGGGGCCCGGGCGGTACCGAGTACGGCCGGGAGGGGGCGGTACCGAGTACGGCAGCGGGGGGGGGCTGTCACGTGGGCTGAACGCGCCTGAGGTGGGGAGAGCCACACACCAATTCGGACATGGCTGCTCTTGCGCCTGCGCACTCCTGCCGCTAAGCGGCCTCCGGGTCTACGCCTGCGCATTGCTGCGCCTCGTGGCGCCCGGCGGCACTTCCGCCCTCACCCCGAGCCCGGCGTCGCCTCGGCGGTTTTGCGACAGCCGTAAGTGCGCGGGGTGGCCGGCGGAGCGGAGGGACCGGACGGGACAGGGGCGGCGGCGCGATGAGGCCGCAACAGGCACCTGTGTCGGGCAAGGTGTTCATCCAGCGCGACTACAGCGGTGGGACGCGCTGCCAGTTCCAGAGCAAGTTCCCGGCCGAGCTGGAGAACAGGGTGAGGCGGGGCGGGCTGGGGTCGGCCCGGGGCTGGCGGCGAGCGCGGCGCACGGAGCCTGCACGCCGGGCAGGGCAGGGCCGGGCCCGGGCCTTACGGCCCTGCGCCCAGGTGGCGTTCGCAGGTGCCCTGCCCGGGTCGGAGCCACTTCCGCGGGTTCTCCGAGGACAGGGTAGCATCTCCTGCACGACTCTCTAACCGAGGCCGTTGAGGTGCAGGAGCGGACGTGGTTCCTCCCCCGTGTCCCCGTCCCGGACTGTGGTCAGTTCTGGGGAAGGCGGCTGATTTGCAGCAGTAGAGCAGAATGCGCTCGTTGTGTCTGTGAGAACAGAGCCGGCTCTGTGCTCTCAGGTGTTAACATTATCCTCTCCTTGGAATCCTGCCCGTCCTGCCGAACCCGCTTAGAGGCCTCACAAATGCTGTCTCAAGTACTTTCGTTTTGGTCAGTGCTATCAGATGTGGTATCTTAAGCTGACAATCAAACAGACACATCTTCCTATCCCATTTTCTTTCTCAAACTTGGCTTTTTTTCTCTTTCTTGTTCCTTTGTTGTGTTTTGTTGAGGGTGTGTTTGGTCAGCACTGCAGCAGCACCGAGGCACTGTTGGTACGGAGCGTCCATCCACTCTCCGCCTGTTTGTTTTAACCCAGCACATCGCTGTGCATGAATTCAGGGTTTTTTCACAGTTGAATTGCACATTTGCTTAGGTGTGTTGCTCTGAATGGTTTTGTGTCCATGTTGTGTTTGAATTCAGACTCAGCCTGAGCACAGGACAAGTGTCTAACAAAGAGCTGTGTATGTTTCAGGCTGGGGCTCTGAGCACAATGCAGATGATCCATGAGTGGAGATGGATTTACAGGGGTACTGGTGAGTACCCCTGAAATGTGCAGCTGACAGCCCTGCTTGCTTTTCTGGCAGATTGACAGGCAGCAGTTTGAGGAGACGGTCCGGACACTGAACAACCTCTATGCAGAAGCTGAAAAACTCGGGGGCCAATCTTACCTTGAGGGTTGTCTCGCCTGCCTGACTGCTTACACCATCTTCCTCTGCATGGAGACACACTATGAAAAGGTATGTGCTTGTTTCTGCTTCAGCCTGCATGCAATACTTGGTTCTTGGTGGGTTTCCTGTGACTTGCAGTGTTTTGGTACCGATTCTGTATGGATGTACCTCAGACATGCTGGTACTGGTCAACTGGGGTTCCATGGGGGGTCACCCTGAATCCTGTGGCAAGTGCCTGCACCGTGGAGCCATCAGACCAGTTGTGTGTTAGTTCTCATGTTGCCATATCTGTGATACTGTTGGAAAGGAAACAGTTGTGGCTCCTGTGCTGTTTCATTACCAGGTTCTAAAGAAAATCGCTAAGTTCATTCAGGAACAGAATGAGAAGATCTATGCTCCTCAGGGCCTTCTGCTGACAGACCCCATTGAAAGAGGATTAAGAGTTGTATCCTTCTGTGGCTTCTGACATTGTTTCCTACCTTGTTCTCCGTGTTTGTCTCAGTGAGGCACCTCTGCTCATACTTGATCTGTGATACAGAATCAGTGATTAGTCGTGTTGCTCTTTGTTGTGTTCTGGTCTCCAGTCAGGTTTTAGTATGTTAAGATTTGGTACGTGGAAAACCCGTGAAAATATGGAACCTGACCTTTGTGACTGCCTGGAAAGAGCATTAAAGATCCTTCCTCTATTCCAGTGACCTCCAGAAATGTTTTTCTGACCGGCGAAAGAAGTGACCATGTTGGTAGGACAGAAATCGGTGTTGTGAGAAGAAGAGCTGGCTGTTAGTTAATTTCCAACCCTCAGCTCAGGTTCTGGTGAAGATTTTGACATATAACATCACTGCAAGCCCAGCACTTGCTTTTGCTTCCAGTGTGGCTTATTTCAACCCTTTGTCTTCAGCTGTTGAGGCACACTGCAGACATTTTATGTGGTTATTGCTTGAAGTCGTAAAGACCTCTCATAGCAAATGGGGGAGTATAATGAGTAACACATCTTTCTTTGAAAATATTGAAACCACAGCTACTTGGAACCCAATGCCAATTGAGTGTATGATAAGGCTAATTCCTTGCAGTTGGGTTTTGTGTCCTTGTCCAAATAGCTCATGTAGTCACCTACATGACTCCTTTTTTCTCAGTGTGTTTTCCATTGTGCATACACCTTCTGGGGAAAACAAACAAACAAACAACATTCAACTTCAGTAAAAGCATTTTCAGTTTGGTAAGTGACTTATTAGCAGTATTAACTTTCTTGCTTGGTGCACAGCCCTCCCCAAAATTTAGCAGAAGTGGGGCAGGGCTTAACCTCTCCTTACACAGCACCGAGATCCTGTGCAGGCCCTGGGTGGGAGCCACTGCTCTTACCTGATGAGACATCTCACATGGACTGTTCCCTTGCTTTGGAGCTCTGAGACCTGCCTTAAAATAGCTCAGATATCAGAAGTTCCATCATCTTAATGTTTTTCTGCCTTTTTCTGGGTATGTTTTCATAGTCTCTTTATAGTGTATTTCCCTAACAGCTTTTCTGTGCAGATTGAAATTACCATTTATGAAGACAGAGGTTTGACCAGTGGAAGATAGAACTGTGGAGTCTCAGGTACATGTTACCCTTAGCTCAGCTCAATCTCAACATCTTTCTGTTTTCAGAGGATTGGGTGCTGTCATGCTGAGAGTTTATCCCACCCTTGTGTGTAATCAAAGACTGTGTTCACATAAATCCTGTGTGGACCAGCTCTTCTTGGAAGTAAAAATACCAGTAATAGACATGATGTTGCTGAACATTACCTGGGAGAAATTTGGGTCTTGATGGTGTAAATATGGTAACTTCTGCTATATTATGACCAAAATTCTTCTCAGGTCGGTAAAAATGGACTCTGTCCCTGGGTGTATTCTAGCATACAGAGCCTCTTTGCTGCAGATTTTCAGTTGGCTGCTGTTCTAGTTATCATGTTGATGTCTCTCTACTTGTGATGATTTTGGGTAAGAGGGGCCAGCAGCCTTGAAAAGCTCTGCTGAGAGGCACATCAAGAGATGCTGTGGGGCGAGTCACAAAGTGACGAGTGTTCACAGGACTTGGGCTCATGCTGATTGTATCCAATACAGGCCACCAAAATTACTGTCCGTGACTTTGCTTTTGGAAAGCTCACGTTGGGACTGGCTCCCTTGTGTTAGCTGCTCTGCAGGTCCTGGGCGTTAAGTACAGATTGTTGGCAGTGTATTCAGAAAAGAGCGGGAAATATTTATGCCTATTATGAAAAAAGAAACAAACAATAAAGGTGTTTTGTTTTTTTTTTTGACAAATGAAATCAAGAGTTCTGGGTTCTGTTCATGCTGCTCACCAAAACACATAGTAACTTGCTCCTCCTGCCATACTGTTTGTACAGCTGTAGAAAGGTTTGTGTAGGGCAGCTTTTGGTTTGATTTAGGAAGAGTTTCTAACAATTTGAAACTTCTTTTCTAGATGGTAGCTCACCGGTGGATTTGCTGTACCAAGGTTCCCCTACCTCCTACTTTAGAGCATCATTCCTTTCTCTGCTGCCAGATCCACAGTGCCATCTACTACAAGGACTAACTTCTTCAAACTGCTCCCCAGGGGGTGACCTAGCTGGTCAGCATCCACTTTGCAGTAGGTTTGGAAGCAACAGGATCACTTTTTAGTTTTTGTTTGGTTTGGGGTTTTCTTTCTCAAGAAAAGGCAAAAGTGGTAAAGCTGTGTTCTCTCCTGAAAGAAATGGGGCCCTTAGCCCAACAGAGGTTTAGTTTTAGTCCTGTAAGTGCAGTGCTGTTCCTCCCTGGTTCTTAAACCCTTCTGTGTGTTAGTTGGGCTTTGGAAAACTCCAGCTCAAAGCTGGGAATTTCCCTCCAGTTCGAGGTTAGAGTGCAGAGATACACAGTATTCATTCCCAGTGAGAAGTGACTCAAGGCTAAGTCTCTTGTGCTGATCCTTTTGGAAAACCTAAAGGCAAAGTGTTCCTTGTTATCCCTGGAAGGGATGTCTTGGTTATCCCTGGAAGGGGGGTTTGTAGCCAGACTTAAACCCTGATGGTTTTTCTGCCCCTGTGTCTGTGCTGTTGTTGGCCCCGTCAGTGCTCACCAACAGGGGCCTGGCCAGTCATGAAACAGTGAGCACAGTAAAGTGGATGCTGAGCCAATAAAAATAATGATTCCCACCTTTCTCTGATAATTATGTGAAGTGTAAAACTCTTTCTTTATGGATTTCTTATCTATAATTTATAGGAAAACATTGATTTGACAGACTGTAAGATACTGTGTAAGATGGATTTCTTAATTCTGTCTACTGGCACACATTGAAGAGTTGAGCTGTGCATTCCTTAGCGTCCCTGTGCATTGCTCAGCAGTACCTGCACGAGTGAAGTTCCCCACAATCCAAGCTGGCTAAATCCTTTCTCTTACATCCTTTTCCCGTATCAAAGCCCAGGTGTCCTGGTATAGGGGCCGAGTGTCAGTGTCCAGTTATGGAAGGAACTCAGGAGTTCAGAAGAGATGCTTAGCAGGGCGGAGGGGCTGGATTGATTGTTGGTGGTGCTGCAGGTGCTAATACTGGATATGGAACTTCAGGCTCATTCCTCAGCCGCTGGGGGTTTGAGATTTAATTAATATTTTCATTGTATAAAATTTGTTTTTTTCTAAACTGTAACAGTGTTTGCCTTTCACAGCTGTTGCAATATTGGCAGAAGTACTGATGGATCAGTAAACCTTTTCTTAAACTGTGACCAGGTCTGTTCTGGCAGCGCCGTGGTTCGAGGCACAGGGTGACTCTGGGGCGCTGGGCCGGGAGTGCCCAGAACTGCGGCATGTCAGGGCTTGGCCTGCGGCGCACACGCGGCTGTGGCCCGGGCTCCAGGGCTCTGCCTGGAGCAGGGCTGGTGGCCGCTTTTTGCCTGGTGCTGGGGGCCAGGGGACACGTGGAGGGCTGTCTGGGGGTGTGTGTGTGTCTGGGGGTGTGTGTNTGTGTCTGTCTGGGGGAGCTGTGTCTGTCTGGGGGGCCATGTCTGTTTGGGGGTGTGTGTGTTTGTGTGTCTGTCTGGGGGGCTGTGTCTGTCGGGGTGTCTGTTTGGGGGGGTGTTTGTGTGTCTGTCTGGGGGGCCGTGTCTGTTTGGGGGGGTGTGTGTGTCTGTCTGGGGGAGCTGTGTCTGTCTGGGGGGCCATGTCTGTTTGGGGGTGTGTGTGTTTGTGTGTCTGTCTGGGGGGCTGTGTCTGTCGGGGTGTCTGTTTGGGGGTGTGTTTGTGTGTCTGTCCGGGGGGCTGTGTCTGTCGGGGTGTCTGTCTGGGGGTGTGTGTGTTTGCGTGTCTGTTTGGGGGTGGCTGGAGGGTGTGGCTGGGGGTGTGGCTGTGTCAAATTTGCTGAGCCCTGATTGGCTGAAATAGCTGCAGCCTCACCCCACGTCCTGATTGGCCCAGAAGTTGCAGCTGACGCTGCTCCCTGATTGGTCGAGACGGCTGTAGCCTGATCCACCCCGTGACTTCCAAAAAAGCTGCATTTCCTGTCCGCCTCCTGATTGGCCACCTTCAGCCCGCTTCCCGAGTGTCTGAAAAAGCTGCAGCCGGGAGCTGTGGCCGAAAGAGCTTCCATGCAATCCGCTCCGGGCTGGCCGCAAGAGCGGCAGCTTCCATCCGCCTCCTGAGTGGCGGAAGAGGCGGCGGCCCCGATCCCTCCCTGCCTGCCCAAGGCCGCCGCCCGATTCCTCATCCATGTTCCCGGGCCGCCGCGCCTGCGCCGTTCGCGGGCCGTGCGGCTCGGTTGGCGGGAGCGATGGCGGCCGCGGCCGGCGGCGACTCGGACGGCGACAGCGAGGAGCTGGTGCTCACCCCAGCACAGCTGATCCACAGCCTAGAGCAGGTCCCGTGGGCTAGAGCGACGTGCTTGGGCCGGGGGAAGCCGAGGTTGCTGGGCGCTCTGGAGCCGATGCCGAGGGGCGGGGCCGTGGCCGTGTTTTTTCCCTCTCGCTAGTGGGGATGTGTAGCAGAGGTCTTCCTCGCTTTCACTGACAGCGTGCCTTCTTTCAGGCTTGGCTGAATGAGAAATTTGCTCCAGAACTGCTGGAGAGTAAGCCTGAAGTCATCGAGTGTGTTGTGGAGCAGCTGGACCATATGGTAGGTAGTCCTGGCTCGGGTAGTGGGACAGGCAGGCCCTGGTTGCCTGCTCTGGCAGATACATGCATGAGTCTCTTTGAGAGTGCGGGCGTTGTCTGCTTCCCTGCCTTTGAGACAAAGTTTCTCCGAATTTCTTCTTCGAGCTTGCCTTGGAGAGGGGCTGAAGTACAAGGAAGCAGTGTGCTTTGGGTCATAGAAAGCAGCTGTACTCTGGTTTTGTGGGTTCTGTATGCAAAACTTGTCTTCCTCTCTATTTCTTGTTGTTTGACATTTCAACCATTTAATTTCTCGTTGCTTTTTCTTGCAGGAAGCAAACCTGAAACGAGCAAAGAGAGGAGACCTGAAGGTCAGTGTCCACCACATGGAGATCGAAAGGATCCGTTACGTGCTCAGCAGCTACTTGCGGTGTCGACTGGTGAAGGTAATGCTTGCTGTGCAGCCCAGAGGGCGAAAAAGGGTAATTTCAGGAGGGATTTTTACTTACACACAGCTTCCTGCCACAGCACAGCATTTAATTAAAGCATGTTCTCTCTCTGTTCTCTGAAATGTAACTCAAAGAAATTAATTTCTTGGACACACTTTCGTACTGTGGTGAAGGAAGATCACAGCAATGTTGATCACAACATTTGTGAGTGCTGTTTGCTTAATCTAAGGCTGGAGTGGCACAGCTGAATGCTGTCCCATTCTGCCCAAGTCCTCCTGTGTGCATGCATGGTTGTGTAGCTTGGTGATCCCAGGTGATGTCACAGATAGTTCAGGAACAGGGATTTGGGCAGGCCTGTGGCTGCTCCTACAGCTTGTAGGGAATCCAGTGGAGACTAGGGGTTAAGCACTGAACTCTTGGGAGAGATCTGTATCATTATTTTGGATTGTGTTCCAATATTAGATAGAGAAGTTTTTTCCCCACATCCTGGAGAAGGAGAAGTCTCGAGCTGAAGGGGAGCCCTCCATTTTATCACCAGAGGAGTTTGCCTTTGCTAAAGAGTGAGTAGGTTTTCAATGTATCTTGCTCCCCTTTTATAGATTATAAAAACTTACCTGTGTGTTTTGCTGAAGTTCTTGATACTGTGAGCCGTAGATGGGTTTGAAGTAAGAATCAGTGGGTTTTTACCAAGAGGTTTCCTTATGGACAAGAAAAGAACTGAAACAAATAAAATACAAATAAATAAAAATAAAACTCAAATAATTAAAAAACTCTGGTGACTTTGCATCAGTTACCAGGGTAAGCCAAGGGCCTGTCTTTGGCTGTGCCCCTGGGATGAGGAACTGTTGCTTACTCTTGTTTTGAGTCAATACTCTCCCTGCAGATTTGTATTTGATTATCCAAGTCAATACTTAAATGGTTTGTTTCAGGTATATGGCAAACACAGAGGCTTACCTGAAAAATGTGGCCCTAAAACACATGCCACCTAACCTGCAGAAAATGTCTCTCCTAAAGTCAGGTGAGTTCATCCAGACTCCAGGGTAATCTGAAAATTGTGGCAGCAGAGGGGATTGTGGGGAAAGCTCTAGGAAGCCCCAAATTAGGGGCTAGTCCTTCACTTGCTGCTCAGTTGAAGCAAAAGTGATGTGATGACAATGTAACATGGTTCCTGCTGCTGCCAGGGGATCATGCTGGCTCCTGCTGTCAAGTCCTGTCTTACACTGAGGCCGAGCACACACATCTGGTTAGAGGTCCCTGGTGTTCCCTTTGCTAGCTATAAGTTTGCTACCTGTCAGACCCCTCAGTGCTGTGCAGAGGAACGTAAGTGAGGGCTGAGCCTGTGCTCTCAATCTGTTGTCTGCAGTTCCAAAGCCCAACCTGGACTCCTTTGTGTTTCTGCGGGTGCTGGAGCGGCAGGAGAACATCCTAGTGGAGCCAGAGACAGATGAGCAGCGGTAGGTGGGCATTTCCACGTGTGGCACAGGTGTCAGTCAGTGTCACTGATGGGCGTGGGCTCCAGCTCATGTCCTGCCTGTCTCTGCAGGGAATATGCCATCAACCTGGAGGAGGGCTCGCAGCACCTGATCCGTTACAGAACCGTGGCCCCTCTGGTGGCCTCAGGAGCTGTGCAGCTCATATGAGGGGAGAGGTAAGTGCGTGGTGGGAGGAGCAGCTACTGCACCATCTCCCCTGCCCACCCCACCACAGTGGGGTTGGCAAGAGCTCCCCATGGGGCTGCCTGGGCCAGGTCCCCTCTGGGGCTGTGTCCCCTCCCAGGGCCAGGTCCCCACTGATGTGGCAGGCAGAGCAGAGTGGCACTGGGGGTGAGTACCACAGTGTTGGAGGCTTTCATTACCCCCACAGCTCATCAAGCTCCTGATTGCTTGTGACATGCCCAACATACAGCCATACAGTCCTTACTCTGGCATTCCTGGGTGAGGGCAGGCTGTGTCGCAGGGTGTTGTCTGGAAAGCTTCAGTGTGTAGCTGCTGGCATGCCTTGTTTAAGAGCAGCGGCAGACAGCATCACTAAAACGGAACAACTGTGGTCATGGACTCAGGAGAAAGTAATTTCTGCTGTGTGTCATCTGAATACCCTCCCTGCAGAGGGTGAGGGGTTCTGGCACAGCTTCAGGTTGCATTTGTGAGAGCAGACACTGTCAGACTCTGTTCTGCAGAAACCATTTCTAAGGGTGGTGGGACACGCAGTTCATTTTTGCTAGTCACACAAAGCAAAAGCTCCTCTGGCCCTGCTGCCCTATGCAGGCCTCTTCTAGTTAGAGGAGAAGCCAAGGTGTTCGTTGGTACCTTAGCTCAGAACCTGTCAAGTGCATGGGCAGACGGGCTTGTGTTCATCAGGGCAGGGTCTCTTCTCTGCATGGTCTGCATGAGGGGTGTCTGGGGAGCGTCTTCCTCTACGGCACTGGGGGTGACACAGGGCACCTTGTAGTGTGAGTGGCTTTGCATGTGTGGGTTATAGTCTTCCTAATTAATCAGTTTAGGTAAGAAGATTCTGTCAAGCACAGACATTAAGAGGGGCTGGGTTTAATCCTTAGGAATCAGTAGCATGTTCCTCTGGGCAGCCTCCCAGGAAGGGCTTGTGAATTGTGCCCTGCCCGTATTTACAGCCAGACAGCTTCACAGGGGTGACTGAAGCTTCCAGACAAAATCCTTGTTAATCTGCTGCTGTGGAAGCGTGCTTCACAGGATCTGCGTGAGGATTGTGTAGGTGGCATGTCTGCAGGCTTTCTCCTTGGCCCTATTCAGTCTGACTGAATGCTTGTCCAGGCAGCTTGTACTTGCCACAGAGCTGCGTGTCACATGGCTGCAGCAGTGTGAGTGTGAGGGGCCTCTGTCCTCTTCTACTGGCTGAACTTTAACTGACCTGATGGTTTCCAGAGTGCCTTTGGTGCAGCTCATCTCTGGAGCTTGGCAGCTGGCACATGGCCATGTCTTCACAGGCTAGGCAGGAGGCTAGTAGGCTGAGATCAGTCAGGCTACAAGTGAGAGTCAGTTGTGGCACACCTGAAAATGCTACCTGCTTTTGTGTCCTTCCATGACTAAATACCCAGACATCTGTGCAACTGCTAACACTGCACCTCTGTTCTGTCTGTGTTGGGGGAAAGGGAAGTGTCCACAACTTTATTGAAAAAATGATGGTTGTGGCTTGTACCTGTAGACGGAGGAGAAGACACAGCAGTGCATCCACCTTAATCTGTGCTGCTGGGAGAGAATGGGCAGAGTAGGAGCAGCTTTTCCAGTGTCTATGGGTTCTGCTGTTAAACTTGGGGTCAAATACATTCCTTGTTCTCTGCTCTCCCCCGGGTGGAAATAGTTTGGGTTTATTTAGTGATTAGCTCTGAACACAAAGTAGATGGATGGTGGAAGAGGTCACAGGGAGGGCACTGATGGTGAGCTGCAATTTCCTTGCCTGAGCTGGAACTGCTCTCCTGGGGGCCAGAGAGAGGTAGGACAACTGATTTCCTTGCTAGAAAGACTCATGTTTGTGTTGGCTACCCCAGGTCACTGAAGTAGGGGAGTTTGCACTGTCAGCACAATGTGTTTAAAGAATATTTTTTTATCATGTTTTTGCCAGATAGGCACTGCGTTCAAGCTCACTTTGGCCATCCTGTGAGAGGTGTCTTGCATTGTGCTGCAGACATTCAGACATAGTGGTGATGGAGAGCCATGTAGAAATATTGATAGGTCAGTCAACTGTGTCATGAGCTGATGAAAATCTGTGCTGTCAGCAGGAACAATCAGGGCTGCTTAACATAAATGGCTAGACAGCTCTGGGGAGATTAGCAAGGAGTACAAGGCAGGGGTGATCTGATTTAGGTGACAGTCAAGGAGTCACATGTGAGCTGAACAGTGAAGATGATTTTGAATATAGATGTCAGGGACACTACAGTGTCTCTTGTGTGCTTGGGTGTGAGCAAATTTTCATCTCAGTGCACACATCCAGGATAAGAAGCTTCTGAGTTGGTAGAGGATGACCCGAGTATCTGGAGTTTTCTCTACTTAGACACCCTGGAAACAGCTGTCTGTGGAGAAGCATCTGAAAAGGGGTGCATTAAACCCGTTCAAACCTCCCCCCGTGTAGACTAGGTAAGAGGAACATGCCCCTCTTTCTCCCAGAGCTACCTGCCGGTGTTGATAGTTGCACAGATACCGGTCTTCCAAAGCACTCGTGTTTTTCTGGCACCAGGACCCATTTCTGTGCTGTTGCCGCTGCTGGCCCCTGCCCGTTGCAGTAGGAGGCCGAGCCGGGCCCGGTACCGGCGGGTCTCCGGGGCGCGCTGCCGCTGCCGCCGGGCCCGGTACGAGCTCGGCCCCGCGGGGGCGGGGCGCGGGCAGTCCCGGGCGCCATTGGCCGCCGGGGAGCGCGGCCTCGGCGTTGATTGGCTGGCGCGGGGTGTCCGGGCCGCGGGCGCTCCCACGGCTCCATTGACGCGGAGCCGCCGCGGCGGGAGCGGAGCGGAGCGGGCGGGACGCGATGAGCCGCGGCGAGTGAGCGGGGCTGGGCGCGGGTGGGACGGGGGGAATCGCCGGGGCCGACGGCTGGGGCCGCGCTGCCTGACCCCCTCTTCGCCTCTAGGCTTTTCCAGGTGTGCGGCGGGCGGGCTGTCGCCCCCCCAGCCATGCCCGTGGACCTGGCCGTGCGGCTCTGCCTGAGCCACTCGCCCCCCATCCGCAAGCTGCTGAACTCCTACGAGGAGCTGCGGAGCAACCCAGGCCGCAAACCCCTCCGATCCTGTCTCAACCAGAAGCTGAGCGCAGAACCTGAGCCAGAGCAGCGAGACAGCACCAAGAGCTCCAAGGGCCAGAAGAAGAAGCAGGTCGTGTTTGCTGATATGAAGGGGCTCTCACTGACGGCTGTCCGCTTCTTCTCAAAGATTGAGGAGGACCTCTGTGACTTGCAGCATGCCCTGTCAGACCTTGCCTGTTTCCGACCTAGGCTGTGGGACTTATGCCCAGAAGTGTGCAGGTATGTGCTGGACTTCCCACAGCCATCTGCAAACTATGTGGCTTTCCGCAACAGCCTGCACAGTAACTTTGTCTGCCTGGAGAGCTGTGTGATCCAGGACCGTGCTCTGTCAGGGACAGTGAAGGTTAGAAATGTCGAGTATGAGAAGAAAGTGATGGTCCGCATCACCTTTGATGGCTGGAAGAGCTTCCGGGACATCTCTTGCCAGTACATGCACAGCTCATATGGCTCAGCTGACACAGACATCTTCTCTTTTGAGCTTACCCTGCCCAAACCGTCCATCTCCCATCGCGGCACAGAGTTTTGCATCTCCTTCCAGTGTGGACAAAAGACCCACTGGGACAACAACCATGGGAAGAACTACAAGATCTGCCATGGTGGCATGATCCACCCTGCATCCCATGCTGTGAAGAGTGCCAGCAGGGCCTGGGAGCATCTTGGCACCTCTGGGGCTGCTGCTCTAGTCCTTTCTCACCTAAAGACCTGGCGACATTCAGAGACCCAAGCTCCTTATTGGTAGGAAGGGAGTGTGGGGAGAGATGTAGGTCCCCTCCCTGTCCCGACTGGTACAGGGGTCTTTGGGGAGGGGTCAGCTGCAGAAGATGCTGTTCGTGGTTTTGGTAGCTCCTTCATGGCCTGCTGCTCTATGAGCAGCTGCCAGTCTCTGCAGAAGTTTCTTCACTTCTTGCTGCTGCTACAGAGGCTGGAAGCTGTTGCTTGAAGTAACTCCTGCGTGTAGGTTCTCAGGGCAACACAAGAGTAGGGGAGTGACAAGGCGAGGGCTGTGTGCTGGGCCGCCGCGGGGGCCGGTGCTGCCCAAGTGCCTTGTGTGGCGGGAGCCGCTGGGGAGGGGGCACGATCCTGGCGCTGCCCGGGCCTCCTGCTCTAGGCGCTCTCCAAACCGCGGTCTTGAGGAGAGCTCACCGCGGGGCTCCTGGGCCAGGAGCGGCGGCGTGTCTCCGGTCTTTGGTGCTGTAACGGGGAGTTTAATAAAGTGACGGCGCTTCGCGACTGCTGCCTCCTCGTCCGCCTCCGCCGGGGGATGGGGCCGGGGCCGGGCCTTCGGGCGCCCTCAGCCGGCGGCGGGGGAACGCCGCGGTCGTGCGGGCGCGGCCCCGCGGACGGCGCGCTGACGTCACGCGGTGCGGGGGCGCGCACGCACGTGGCGGGGCGGA
>WAAE01006076.1:0-91906 GCA_013400495.1 Nicator chloris | reverse complement strand
CTCCGCGCCCCCTCCCGCCCCCCACAGGCCCTGCGCCGCCGCTCCGTGCGGTGCGCGGTGAGGCCGGGCCACCCGGACAGGGCCCGGCTCGCCCGCACACCGTTATCCCCGGGACCGCGGCCTCTCTGTCACGGTGCGGCCGCGCCGCAGTGTCCCCCGTGCCGGCTCCGCCGCGCGCCCCCGCGCCGCGCACACGTAGGACGAGGGTCGTCGGGAGGGCCGGGCCCCGGCCCTGCTGTGATCCGCGGCGCTCCCGGGGAACAGAGCTGAGAGCGACCCTCGCCGCCGCCCCTGGTCTCCCTGCAGCCGACCCGGCCTCGGGCGGGCCCTTGCGTTGGTCTGCCGACCGGGCGGACGGTGGTCAATCGCTCCAGCCCCGAAACAGCGGTGCGGGCTGCGGTCTCGGTGCCTGCCGGGCCCGCCGGGCTGTGCCTTAGCCCCGGGGCGGTGCCGCGGCGGGGCCGGACGGGCGGCTGCCAGCGCCGACCCGCCGGGAGCCCGCGGGCAGGACTGCAGCACACGTGGGCTCTGCCGTGGCGGGTGACACGGTGCAGCAGAGTCATGGCCGAGCCCCTCACAACCGCGGCTGCCAGCTCAGGGCGCCGGTCTGACCAGTTTACCGGCACGAGTCCTGCTTCTGATGGGTGACAGCTGTGGCATAATGGGCAGCTGCACGTGTGGCTGACGAGCTGCGTCTCCTCCATGGTCTGTGTATATGCCTGTGAAACACTAACACTATTCTTAACATTACTGGTACAGCAGTGTTTAACCAGCAGCTGGAACATAGTGTACAGGGGAGCAAGAGGATCTTTACAGGCTCTCTTTTGCCCTGTGTACTTGTCAGGTACTTGTTAAATCCCATCCTCAGGTTAAGACTCCGTAGCCTGGCGAAAGTGGTGTCCAGAGGGGAGTCTCCCTGAGCAGACTTATTTTTTATCACAAGCCACCGTTGGCCCTATGGGTGTGTGACCTTTGACTGGTCCCTGTGCCCCAGCAAGTTCCTCTTTGACTAATCATCAGCAGTAATTCTCCCCTTAGGCTCACTTCCTGTCCTGAACTGTTTGTAAATCTGCCCTGTGTCACTGGGGATGAGATGTATAGGAGCAGAGGAAGTGATGCCTACTCAGGAATCTGGGTACCTGGCTTCCACAGTTCTCTCAGATGCTCCTGAAATGAGAGACATGATCTTTGTCATGAGGAAGGGTTTTCTGTCACTCCTTTCCTGTACTTGAGACCTGATTGTGGCATCCTGTGCTGTAGGTGTGGTTCTGGATGAGTCTGCTCTATCTGAGGTGTGCATGGTATAAAAATACAGGATGTATGGCAGCAGGAGGCGATTCCCAAGTCTGTGACAATGACAGGCAGTAGCTAGAGTATCAGTCTCAGCCTTGCTGTGTCTTGGGAGCTGTTTTGAATGGTGTGACCTCAGCCCAAGTACTGCCTTCCAGGTTTCAGAGCCCATTGTCTCTGGCCTCCTGCCACGCTCTCTGCATTGACATCTCTCCGATCTGCTGACTTCAGTTGCTCTCCTCCACTGCTGCTGGTGGCATGTGAGTGCCACATCTGCCAAGAAGCCAACTTGCTGTTTGAAAGCTTTCCAGGGACACAAGCTTTATTTGTGTCTGTAATGACCCTTCAGCATGAGTGGATGCCAGGGGCCTCCAGAATTAAACTTGTTCCAGGCGTCATGCAAGGACCCGTGCTGGTGCGCATGTCCTCGTGGGGAGAACAATAATAGCTCCACATACGGTAGGCTCCTTTGAGTGCCAACTCCCTCGATCTCCTCCAATGCAGGCTCAGGGATGGACTCCACCTTGTCCCTCTGAAGAGACTCTGCATGCTCTCAGCAGCCAGGAGGGGATTCTGCTGCCAGATTCTCCACAAGCTGCCCCGTGGCAGGACTTGCTCAGTGGCAGCCTGGGAGGGAATCCATTCCTGCAGTCGTGTTGCTGCCGTGCCCACCACCTGCCCACGGACAAACCAGTGTGTGTGCACCGTCTGCTCTGAGCTCTTGGGCCTGCACCGTCTGAACTCACCTGAGCTCCCGGCAGACTCCTGGCTTGTTTTCCCAAGTGCTCTCCCTGATCCTGTCTCATTCCCTCTCTCAGAGTCCCGAAAGGATGTGAACTTTGGAATGGGGTTGTCTGAGCACGCTGCAGACTCGTTGCAAGTGTGAGACTATTGCTGAGTACCAGGAGGACTGGTTCATTGCTGCGAGCCGCCCTTCTGTCTGGCTGCAGGGCACCAGCCTTGCCTGGGCCCTTCACCATGTTCCTCCTGCTCCCCTTTGACAGCCTAGTGGTTAATCTCTTGGGGATTTCCATAACTGTCCTCTTCACTCTGCTTCTGGTTTTCATCATTGTGCCAGCAATTTTTGGAGTCTCCTTTGGCATCCGCAAGGTTTACATGAAAACTTTATTAAAGATTTTTCAGGTAAGTCATGTTTTCAGAATGTTCTCTGTGTGTTTGCAGAGGTTTGTCCAAGCATGGTCATGATAGGAAGAGAAGCTTTCACCTCAGGAGGGCATTGTGGGTAACTGGAGTGGAAGGTTGGGCTGTGGATGTTGTGCTGCTGCCAGTTGACCTCTTTGGCTCATCTCAGCCAAATGCAGTTTATGAGACCTCTGTTCATGGGCTGTTTTTTCCCTGTAATTAATCTGGTAAGTCTTCAAGTAAAGCAATAGTCTAGCAAGCCTGCAGGAGTGCAGCAGGATCTGAGGGGTAGCTTGGAGGGCTTTGTGTCCCTGGCAAGGCAGAGTGCTGCTACAGCCTGATGTCAGGTGTGATGGGGAGGGACCAGGCTGCAGCCAGCAGGTTGCTCCTCTGGGACACATTCGGATGAAGCAAAAGCAGAGGTAAGGCAGGACTTTTGTGCTGCAAGCCCTGAGTGGTCTGTGACCAGAACCCGGAGCTCTCAACATGCTTCTGTCCTGGAGTGTCACCTCCTGAGCCATGTCTGGACCTGCCGCCTTGGAGGACAACCAGCAGCCCTTGCCGACCCTCTTGGCACAGAGAGGCCAAGTGGAATTTTCCAGCTTGTTGTCATGCTGTTCCCTTGCCTGCCTTTGGTGGACTAATTTTATGGGCTGTCTCTGAGCCAACACCTCTTGAAGCAAGTTCCTGACCAGACCAGAATTTTTTATCTACTAAGAGTAGGTAAAGCCTATACCACCCTACCTTGGCAGCCCAGGTGAAAGGCAAAGTATTTGCTACGGAGTTTTTAGGCTCTTAAATATGTAGTTCATTCTGCCAAAGGATTTATGGTGTAGCCACTGCTGTTTGAATGGGGCTGATTGTCCCCAGAGTATCCCTGTACTGCCTGGCTTGGGAAGACAGCCCTGGAGCTCACAGTGTTCAGCTCTTTAAACTCTTGAGTCCTCCCAAAAGCCTGAGGTATAAATTGGAAGACCCTGGGCTTTGTGAGGGGTTTCATTAACACAGATATCTGAAGACCTGACTACAAATTTACTGAGTGAAGTGTGCAGAAAAAAAAGGTTTTAAATTGAACTTTTCACAATCTTTTCAGGTTTTTTTCCCTTCCTTCAATTCAGGAATATTCACTCTCAACATCTATACTGGTGTTTGAAGCTATTTTTCTGAAAAGACTGGGAAGTCTATTTCAGCTTTTATTAAAGGATCTTAGTGATGGGATAGAAGAGCACTCATGCACAACTGGTCACTGATTTGGTGGAAAATTCACTCATTAAGTTTGACCATTCAGAATTATATTTTGGAGGGCTATTATTTACTCAAGATATTTTCCCAGCACTCAAGGCTAATGTCGGGAACCCAGAGGGGCAGCACATGGAGCATGGCAGAGTCTGGCAGCTTGTGGGGCACAGCCTGAGCTGCGAGGCCTGGCTGGCAGCGGCACACCTGTCTTGGTGGGGAGGGAGGGCCTGGTGCCTCTCAGGTGGGAGTCTGGGTTTGCTGCTGCCACAGTCAGGATGGAGATGTGCTGGGCTTGCAAGCACTGCCTTCTCCATAGGCTGCTTACCTCCTGCGAGGTCAGAGCTCCTCTCCTGACTTCTGGGATAGCAGTATTTAGGCAATCTTCTGCAATCCTGGAGTTCTAGCTGTGGGCAGAGGCAGCTGCAAGGTGAGCGGGGCACTCCGTATGCATTCAGCATTCCCTCATTGCTGCCTCCTGATCTGCTGCTGGTATGGGCTGAGATGGGGATGCCAGAGTTCCCAGCAACTTCCCCTCTTCACAGATAAGCATGTTGTACACAAGTTCTCCTCCTTCAGAAGTTTGTCCTTCCAGACCTATATGAATTACAGGCTGTGAAGGTTATTTGGAGGGCAGGCAGGAAAACTGCACAGAAATACAGCCTGCAGTTTGTGCTGGTGCCCTTGAAAATTAGCTGAGAGAACAAGTAGTCCTGGCACAGGATTTGGCAACCAGCTGTCTGAGGGTGCTTGCTGCTGCTGTTTTGGGCAGATTGCTGAGCTGAGAAGCAGCAGCAGCCATTAGCTGAATCAGAGGGGCAAGGATCCCATCCCATCCCCTCATCAGCCTGATGTTTTCAGCAGCAACCTGAAAACACAGGCTCCACTTTGAACTTGGAGGAAACAAGGGTTGAAAAGTAGCACTGGTCCCCTGAGCAGCTTCCCACAGTGTGGTGCAGACACCCTAGCAGGATGCACAGCTCAGCCAGAAGCTGTGCAGTGGCAGCCACGTGCAAAGTGCAGCAGAGCTGAGAGGTCACAGAAACTGCAGAAAATCTTGCTGTGCTATCTCACCACTGAGCGCTCCACTTCCCTCTGGCACTCCCTGTTCCCAGGCCAGTCTCTGCTTTCACCTCAGTTCAGTTGGGGTCATCACTCACTCTTTCAGTTCTGTATGGAAGCCTCCTGCTTTAGCCCCATCTTCTCCCCTGGACTATGGTCTTTCCTGAAAGTCAGCTCTAGAATGGGCAGTGTTGTGGAGCTATAGGCCTTGCAAATCTTGGTTGTCCTGTCTGTCTTGCAGTGGGCAACACTGAGAATAGAGCGTGGTGCCAAGGAGAAGAACCATCCGTTGTACAAGCCCTATGTCAATGGTGAGATCCTGCCCTGCATGAGTACACGGAGTTCAAAATTCTTTTGGGGAGGTGTGGTAAATGTGGTGTCTCTGAGCAGCTGAGGTCTGCTGGGAAGTCTTTTCCGTGTAGGAGGGAGTTTTAGAGAGCTCTGCTTCATGGGGAAGGGCAGGGAAGCACCCCAGGAGTGCTTAATTTCTAGATAGTGGGGAGGACTGCTTTATGCCTGTCAGGACTGGAGAAAGGAAGGGGGCTCTGAGGAGGGCGGGTAAGGAACGGCCTTGGCTTTTGTCTCTCTTTGAGTGGGCAAGGTACACTTTGGCCAGAGCTGCCTGTGGCGTGTTGCAGGTATCATTGCAAAGGAGCCAACGTCACTGGAGGAGGAGATCAAGGAGATCCGCCGGAGTGGCAGTGGCAAAGCCCTGGACACCCCTGAGTTTGAGCTCTCAGATATCTTCTATTTCTGCCGCAAAGGCATCGAGACCATCATGGATGATGAAGTGACCAAGAGGTTCTCAGCTGAAGAGCTGGAGTCCTGGAACCTGCTCAGTAGGACCAACTACAACTTCCAGTATATCAGCTTGCGCCTCACTGTGCTCTGGGGCCTTGGTGTGCTCATCCGTTACTGCTTCCTTCTGCCCCTCAGGTGAGTGCTGCTGCAGGGACCTGCCTGCCAAGAAGGTGCTGATGGCCTGGTTTTGCTAGCGTGTAGTTTTCCTCTTTCTGCAGGATAGCCCTGGCATTTACTGGCATCAGCTTGTTGGTGACTGGTACCACAGTGGTGGGCTATTTGCCAAATGGAAGGTGAGTTAATCTTCGAGGGAGGAGCAGTTGGGAAGCACTCTGTGCAGTTTGAGACCTGATAATCCTGAAATTTCTCTGCAAAGCTTTCCATTTTACCACCTGCAGACACAGCAGGTGGTCCTGGCAGCTGTGGTCTTTCAGGAATGGACACCCTGTAATTTTCAACAAAGGGCCTAGATGTGAGCACTTAGCCGGTGGCAGAGCGCTCAGCCCTGGCCTCTGAAAGGAGTAATAACAGAAAAGAGCAAAGGCCAAAATTTTATTCTCATGGGTTAAGAATCAGTGATCGTAAGCTGATGGCAAAGCTCAGGACGTGCTGTGTTTCTGTAGCAGAGATGAGCAGGCTTGGCTGGATTTCGCAGCCTGGGGCAGCTGGGCTGAGTGGCACTGCTACAGGGGATATTGTACAACTGGGGAGTGATGGTCTCTGTCCTGGGCTGCAGGTGTAAGGACTTCCTGAGCAAACACGTGCACCTGATGTGTTACCGGATCTGCGTGCGTGCGCTCACAGCCATCATCACCTACCACGACCGGTAAGGCCTGGCTGCTCCAGGCTGCCCCTGCCCAGCAGGTACTCCATGCTGGGCATTATGCAGGTCCCATGCTTCCTTCCTCTCTCTTCACCTCTACCTTTGTTTTGTGTCTAGAGAAAACAGACCCCGGAATGGAGGCATCTGTGTGGCCAATCACACCTCCCCCATTGATGTGATCATCCTGGCCAGTGATGGCTACTATGCAATGGTAAAGTGCCAGCTCTGCCTGCCTGGGCCTGGCCGCCTGCGTGGAGGGAGCAGCCAGCTTGTTATGGGGCAGGAAGTAGGCAGCAAGAGTCCTCTGAGCACGTAGAATTACTTTTCCCTGCATGACATGGCAGGGCACTGTCAGACTCTGTTGCACGTGGCGTTTGTGCAAGCTGAGGCTGGAACTCAAAGCACCAGGGGTCTGTGGGCACAGCTTTGCAGGAAGAGCTCTAGGCTTTGCTATTGCTGGAAGAGCAAAGCGCTTCCCCAGCTGGACCTCCTGCCATGGAGAAAACACTTGGGGTTTGCTGTACCTGTCTTTCAAGTCAGCACCTGGAACTTTTCCTCTTAGCCTTTCCAGGGGAGGGGTAGGAGGATGCACCTCAGTTTGGCTGTGAAACTGAGCGCTGCCTTGACTTTCATGTGTCAAGACCCAGGTCTTGTAACTTGTGTCTTCTTGCCCTGTTCAGGTGGGTCAGATCCATGGAGGGCTCATGGGTGTGATACAGAGAGCCATGGTGAAAGCTTGTCCCCACGTGTGGTTTGAACGTTCCGAGGTCAAAGATCGTCACCTCGTTGCCAGAAGGTGTGACAGTCGCTGGCTGCAGGGGTGGGTCTGAAGGCTGGGGGAGGTAGAGGGCTGCTCACCTCCCTGGATGAGGACACTGCATGACCTCATAAATGCTGGGAGATGGTGCCCCTGTTGTTGGCACCCTGATAGTGCCTGGTGACTGCAGGTTAAGGACTGTATGCTGTGTGGATTGCTACTGGGAGTGTCTGTCCCTCCTGCTGATTTTTGACGCTCTTCTGTTTAGGCTCACAGAACATGTCCAGGACAAAAGCAAACTGCCCATTCTTATTTTTCCAGAAGGTGAGTGCGACAAGGCCAGAGAAGCACCAGGTGGAGAAGGCACCTTGAGATAGCACCACATCTCTGTTCCTTTCCTTCTTACACAGCCAAGGGCTTGAGACCCTCCACTGAGACAAAAGGGACATTGTGTCTTTAGAGCTGAGCGAGCCCAGAATGCAGGAGTCACACATGATGTCCCAGTGACCCATTCTGTGCACACAGAGAACAGGCTTGGACTGAGTGTTAGGAGAGAGTTGCTGGGTTTCTGTGGCCCTGCCCTTAAGTTTGTAGCTTAGACTTCTGAACTGATTTGCAGAGGAAAGTTAAGATTGTGCTTGCCTCTTACAGGAACATGCATCAACAACACATCTGTGATGATGTTCAAAAAGGGGAGCTTTGAAATTGGAGCCACAGTTTACCCTGTAGCCATCAAGGTAAGACAAGGCAACGTTCTTAGGCCACAAGTCTGTCTGTCCCTCTGTATCTCTGTCTTGGCAGCCCAGTCCAGCCTGGTCTGAGGGCACAGGAAAGCTGAGGTCACTCCATGTAGTGCTCTGGGACAGCTGCCCTGTAGCTCAGTTTGGGGTGGAAGTTGGAGCCTCAGAGAGGGTGCAGCCACTGCCTGACTTCCATGAACTCTTCTGCCTTTGCAGTATGACCCACAGTTTGGAGATGCCTTTTGGAACAGCAGCAAATATGGCATGGTGACCTACCTCCTCAGGATGATGACCAGCTGGGCCATTGTCTGCAGTGTCTGGTACTTGCCCCCAATGACCAGGCAGGTAAGGTGAACCCAGCCCATCTGATCACTTTCCTGGTTGGCCCTTTGCTCCTGCTGAATAGTCTTATTTTGCCACAGCCTGAAGAGGACGCAGTGCAGTTTGCCAATCGAGTGAAATCAGCCATTGCCAGGCAGGGGGGCCTTGTGGATCTGCTCTGGTGAGTGCAAGCAGGCTTTTGCTGGTGCCAGAGTTCCTTGTTCTGGGTCCTGGCATTTGCTCCTGGGCTATAGAGCTCCATTTGTTTCTTGCTTAGGGTAGAGCAGGCCTCTGTAGAAATGTTCTTCTGTAGTAGGGACCAAAGTTTTTGCTTCTTCTGTATGCTGGGCATCAGGGCTTATTCTGTGATAGTAGCTTGCATTAGGATGCCCTGCGTTTGACTTGTTCCTACTCAGCAAGGTGTGTTCAGCTTGGGAACTTGCTTTCCCAGGCACTGAGGTCTCAGAGCCCGGGAGGCAGACAGTCAGACTCCTGTAGTGGCACTAGAGTAGCTCATGTTTCTGGCAGAATTGCTATTTTGAGCACAGTGCAGGGCCATGGGGGCAGCTCCTGGCAGAACCAGGTAAGAAAGTGATGCCCTTTGGGGACAGGTGGTGTGCAGGGTGCCCTGGCAGCATGTGGTACAGGGGCAGCTGTCAGCACTCACTGGAGTTCTGCCGTGCCCTGAACAGTCCCAGACAAAGATGGTGCCTGCCTGCAGCCTCTCTGATACAACTTTCTCCCCAGGGATGGAGGGCTGAAAAGGGAGAAGGTGAAAGACGCGTTCAAGGAGGAGCAACAGAAGCTCTACAGCAAAATGATTGTAGGCAGCCACGAAGACCGGAGCCGCTCCTGAGTCTGCTGCCTCAGCACTGCCACGGGGGCTGGCCAAAGCCCCTGCCTCCAGCACCAACCAGGGCTTGTCTGGAGCTGCTCTCAATCTTTGGACTTGGGCTACTCCAGAGCTGCTTGGACTTGCTCTTTCATCCTCTGGCTGTTGTTTCCCGGAGGCACTATTGCTGCCTGGAGTCTTTAGGCCTTCGGCAGCTCATGGCAAAGATGCCTTCTTGTTACTGTTACAGTGAAGCCCCTTGCAGGGGCAGTATTAAATGAAACTCTTACGGTGTCATGTGCTTCCATCTGGTGTGTCCAGTCCCAGGGAAGGACTGGTGTGATGTGCATGTGCGTCAGTCACAAGTGTCCCACGGCATAAAAGCTGGTGAGCTGTGCTGAAATTGGCTGCCTTGACAACCAAGGGAATCCTCATGAGCCTGTGCTCGTCTTGTGTGAGGCATAAACCCCTTAGGAGCAGAATGTGGCCTCTCAGGCCATTTCCAGATCCAATTCCAGGAGAAATCTTTTTCTTTTGCCACCTTCCTGTCAGCTTGACCCAGATTGTTGCTTCTGCAGTGTCTGAGTAACAGCCTCTTTGCTGCTCCTGATGCAGTAAGGCTCAGACTCCTTGGAAATCTCCCTCTGTCCCCTGGGGCTGCGGGGTGCCAGGTGTCACTGGAATGGCAGGGGTTGCTCCTGAGGAATCTGTACGTGCCACAGTTGGTGCCTAGGGTGTGTAGGAGAGCCCAAGACTTCGTGGCTAGGGCCGCAAATCCCTTTTCAAATGTCTCCTGAGGGAAACAGTGGCATCTGACCTTGTCATGCACACACATGGATAGTATCTGCTTGTTGCAAGACAACTGAAATCTAGTGCTGGAGGTGGTGCCCCTTTCTGCTCTGCAAGTCAATTACTCTGTAAAACAACTTGCATTTCAGTGTTTGTCCCATGTACTTTCCCATTTTCCTAACAGTCCTACAAACTTGAGCATGAACACTGGGTTCTCTGCTCTTACAAGCAAGAACTGTTTCACTGCTACCTGCTGAAGCCTGCTTGCATTTTCTAGTGCTCTGGAGAAGGCAGTTACCCAAGTGCCTCCTTTGTACCTCAAGTGTTGTTTGTTGGGAGGGCATGTGCTGTGTCAGGTGAGGACAGCTGTTCTGTGTAAGTGGCCTTAAATCTGAATTTTCCTGCACTTTTTTTTATTTGCCTGATGGAGCTTTGCTGCTCTGGCTGCAAGCTTAGGAGCCATTTGGGTGGAGACCCCTGCACCATTTGGTGGTCTGGCGAGTCCTGGAGGGAGCCACAGTGAGCCCGGGGTTGCCGAGGCAGTGCTGTTTTTGCTGGGTGCTGTGGATGGCCCTTGCCCATGTGCCAAGCTGCAGCTGGGGACACAACTATTAGGGACACGGACATGGCTGCCTGCTGATCCCTGGCTCTCCAGGCTCTCCTTCACTTCTCCCCGTCCAGCAGCTGCTCCTGAGCCCTATCAAGGGCTGTGTCCCCAGAACTCTCCTCTCTGGGGGTGGGAGGGACATTTCCTTCAGGCACTGCTGAAGGCCACAGGCCTCCCCCACCCTCTTGCCATGTCCTCAGACGCTTGGACCCAGCTGCAGATGCCCACAAGTCTCCTGCCTGCAGCTGGGTCCCCTGTCCCTGATGCCATGGTGATGTGCAGGACCCTCCTCAGCTTTGCAGCAAGTCCAGCTGCCCTGCTGTGCTTGGGGACCATCCCCAGCAGCGTTCAGGACGCTCCACAGCAGGCAAGGAGCTGGCTGGACAGGTTAGGAGGCACACATCCATCTTTCCTTGGCTCTCCCACCCCATGCCCCCAGTCAATATGTCTCTCTCCGATGAGAAAGTTAATAAATTTAGCTCTAGATTAAAAGTATCGATCATTTCATTTGTAAGCAATAAATAACCAGGGGGGGAGCACTGGGCGGCCCGTGGGGTAGGGGCTGCTGGCTCCAGCTGCAGCAGCCGTGCACCCCACTGGGGCCGGGAGCCCTCATATGCATTCTGCCCGGATGCTGGCATTGATTTGCTATTAGTCTCCACGCACCACCCAGTAGCACATCATTCCCGGAGCTGCTATTAATGGCCTTTTGATAAATAATCACTTGTAAGTCAATAAATTTTTATTAAACAGTGTGGCGCTTTGATTTATGAAAATCTGACGGGGTTTGTCTGGGAGAAAAGGGATGCAGAATTGAAGCGGAGCTGCCATCCATCTGCCTGCCAGCCTGGCCTGCCTGTGCTCGCAGCCCGGCGCAGCTCTGGGGCTGCCTGGCACCAGGCACAGGATGGCAGAGCTGGTGCTCACTGCTGACTACTCCTGTCGAGACCCCAGCACTGAGGGGGCACCACTGCTGCAGCAGCAAGTGGCCAGTGGGCAAGCAGGAGCCACAGTGGGCAGAGAGGGAGGAGAGGGGATCAGTCCTGGCCACCACACTGGGGCCCTGCATAGATCAGCACTGCTTGGGGTCCTGTCTCAGTGTGGGGATGCATGGGGCAGCCAGGCTACAGCAGCCATTTGTCACTCTCCCTGGCTACAGCAGGCCCTTTGCCACCTGCTTTATTTGTCTCCCAGCCCTGACGTGGCATCAGACAGGTGTTAAACTACTTAATCACTTTAAAATTGTTTTAATTTTCTGTTTTGTATTGATCTCCACAGCACCAATTAATCAGCTCACTGGACCAGGCAGTTAGTACATTAAAAATTGTCAACCAAGCTGGGCAGCTTAGAAAATGTTAAAAAAATATCCCACCAGCAGCTCCTCACTTCTCCCACCATGTGAGAGCTGCTCCCGCTGGGCGCTGGCTCTGTCCACGCAGTGCTGTCTCTTCCAGCCCTGCCACCAGCCCCGTGCACCATGCTTCCCTGGGACCTGCCATCCACGTCCTTGCCAAGGGTCCATTAGCTCCGTCCTGGCCCAGCACCTGTCCCGTGGAGGCAGCGGAGGGGCTGCACGGCTGAGGGGGGAGCATTACAATCCCCATGCTCACTGCAGGGGCTGGACAGGGACCCATGCGGGGACAGTGGCCCCCTGAGCTCTGGAAAAGTGGCACTGAGCAGTCAGGGCTCCTTGCCAAGTGCCCACAGCCCAGCGAGAGACTGGAGAGGGCTTTAAGCCAAATGTGGGCCTTGGCAGGTTGTACAGTGATGACCTGCAGCCCCACACAAGGCTGGTGCTCAAGACCACTGAAAGATCCCAGTGGTTCAGGAGTCCCAGGCGCAGACTTGGGCACCAGCCCGTTGCAGGTACTGCCTGCAGCCGCAGGGACGGGCATCCCTTCACCAGCCCCATTCCTACCCCTTCCGTGCCTGTGCCATGCTGCTAATCAGTGCCTGATAGGCTGGCAGCACCTTATCTGCTATCTGTTTCCTTCCAAGACACAGCCCAGGTGTTTGCTCACACCTGGCTGGCACTAAGTTGGCTCTTGGCTGAACAACTGGTAAGCTTGCCTGGCCTTCAGTGCTGTTCCTGTGCCAGCTGGAGCTGCTTTGGCAGTCTAAGCAGGTAAGGACAGCTGGCCCTGCGCAGCACCCACAGCTGGCATGCCACTGGTGAGCCATGGGAGCCAGAACAGGGGCTGTGCAGACCCATGTGCACACACACATCTGTATGTGCAGCCCCCACTGCACAGGGGTGCAGCACGGAGCAGCGGGGACCCAACAGGTTGGCAGGCAAACACACTGGGGCTATTGATGCCACATCAATCCTGCAGCCCCGACAGGTGAATGGGCTCTCACTCACACTGTTAAGATAAATGATATTTATTTGCTGCTAAGAGCTTCCAATAAGAGGCCCCATTGAGTGACTTTTGAACCAGCAGCTCTTGCTGCTGGTACAAGCCCAAACCAGAGAAAACTCTGGGAAAATCTCCAGGCCTCCCCTGCTTCCGTGGGTACTTCCTGCCCCACACGCAGGGCCACAGCATGGACCCTTCCCCTGCCTGGCATGCAGACCCTGCCCCGTACATCCTAACCCCAACCCTTCTCTGGCCCAGCCTCACAAGGCCACCCTCAACCATATGCCCACGAAACAAGTGCTGGGACTTGACTGGGACCTTTATTTCATCAATGCCGACAACGGCTGCACCTGACACTACCACGTGTGCTGCTCCCAGCCCTGCAAGCCATGCTGCCCATCCAGCTGTCAGCCACCCCATCCCAACAGCCAGGCACCTGCTGGTGACAGAGTCACCCCCCAGCAGGATGCAGGTGGCTGGGCCAGTCACCCCCAGCCCAGTGGGGCAGGCTGTGCTGGTGCTCAGCTGCTGTGCGAGCCCAAGCCCAGCATTGAGAAGGCCGCACGGTGCTTCCTCAGCAGCAGCCGGATCTTCTCATCATCTGAGTCCGGGTCCAGGGGCTTGTTGTACTCATCGTCCTCGGTCTCAGAGGCTGCCCGCTCTCCGCCAGAGCCCCCCGCCCGCTGCGAGGATGAGGAGGGCTCCAGGGCACTCTTCTTCCTCCATTTGGTCCGTCGGTTCTGGAACCAGACCTGTTGCCCGATGGGCCCAGCTCAATTAGCAGCCAACATGCTGTGCACCCCATGCCACACAGGGACCAATACTCACCTTCACCTGAGACTCGGTCATGCCAAGAGAATAGGCCAGCCGTGCTCTTTCCGGACCCGCCAGGTACTTGGTCTGCTCAAAAGTCTTCTCCAGAGCAAAGATCTGGTGTCCTGTGAAGGTTGGGCGCGTGTGCTTCTTCTTGTGGATGCTGTCAGCCAAGTGAGCAGGGGCTACAGGAGAGCAAGAGAGAAGTGGGTGAGCCCTTGGCAGCCCACGACTCTGGACAACTCTCCCCTTGTCCACACTCACCAGCCCTCAGTGACCAAAGAGTCCACACCTGCTCCCTTTCAAATTAAAACTGTATTCCTGCTTCAGGGCTTCAGCCGATCCCAGGAGGGCTGAGCTGCCCGCTGTGCAGGTCCCACAGAGCCAGAGCCAGGCTAGGCACCTCCTGATCAAGGACAGTGCCAAGTGGCTGTGGTGAGAGGGTAAGGGTCGCTAACAACAGTGCTTGACCCCAGAGCCATGCAGTGCTGGGAACACTGTGCCCCCATGCCCCACACCTTGCAGAATGCATGACAGAAGACAGGCATAGCTGGTCATTGGCTCGTAGTTGTGCCAGGAGCAGATGGCCAAACTGCCTAACGCATCTGCTCGAAAATCATCACCTGCAAAGGGGTGAAGGGGACCAGAGCTGCAGGTTCTGAGCAGCTGCACCCAGCCTCCTGGGGCTTCCCATGGGACAGTGGATGCACCCATCCCACCTACTCTCTGGGACAGCAGCAACATGCTCTGCAATTCCCCTGACAGCTCTCCACCAGGAAGGCAGTGCTGCCAGGGGCTCTGGGGCTGGCCATCCTGCCTGCCTCTGCCATGAACTAAACCAGAAACTGCCCCCAGTGCAGCTGTCGGAGAGACAGGGAGACCTTGTGAGACAGAGGACTCTGCCTGTCCTTGCCAGCGGTGGCTGCCTGGGGACAAAGAACATAGTATCGGTCATCAGAGCTGCCCCTGCCCTTGAGCCAAAAGTTCTGTGACAGTTTGAGGTCCAGCAGCTCTGGCACTGGGGTCTTTCCCCTGTCCTGGGTCAGCCTGCTGGCCAACCAGCTGTGCCTCGTGCAGGGCAATGGAGAAGACACAGCCTGCCCCATGCCCTTGCCCTAGTGCCGATGGGTCAACACCCCGCAAGGTACCCGTCACCTGCGGCACCCAAGCACCCACCGCCGAGCCGCTCCGAGCCCCCCGTACTTACGGCCGCCGCACTGCCGGCCGCCCCGCCACTCCGGGGCCGCCTCCGCCCAGCAGCTCCGTCCCCGCGGCAGGTACTCGCCACCAGCCTTGGGGAGGGCGCCCACCTGGGGCCCGTAATAGACGCCCGGGGAGCTCAGTCCGTTAAATCCGCCCGCGTGGGGGTATCCAGGGAGGAGACTGCTGTTGGGTGTCGCCGCTGGCCGGCCGAGGATGTCGGAGATGCCGTGGGGGGTGCCAGCAGCCAACTGGGCACCCAGTCCGGGGGGCCCCAGCTTGTAGAAGGAGCTCTGCACTGAGTACTGGCAAACAGGCGCCTTGGCCTCGGGGAAGGGGCCCAGCGAGGGGCCGTTGAGCAGAAAGGTGCCTGGCAGGTTGGCATCCATGGCTCTAGCACCGAGGCGACTCTCAGAGTCCAGAACCCCGGAGGTGCGATGGCTGGCCCATCACCAATGGCCTGGGGGGCTGCAGAGCCCCAGAGTCCGCCCTGGGCCGCGGGCGCCTGGCCGGCACTGGGATCCCGGCGGGGCCGGGGCCGCCCGGGAAGCGCCCGGTGACCTCGCAGCGCCTCCGGCCCCGGACCCTCAACTTGGGCTCGGGCAGCGCCAACATTTCTGTGATAAAGGCCGGGCCCATTAGAATAGCGCGCACCCATTGGCCGCGGGCTGCGCGCCGCGCGCCCATTGGCCGGGCCTCGGCGGCCGCCGCCGCCATTGGCTGCGCCTCAGGGCAGCGCGCGATTGGTCCGGCCCAGACAAATTGTGCTTTGAACACCGGCGGCGGCGGGACGGACACACGGACACGGGACACGGGGACAGGGGGACACGGGGACACGGGGCCACGGGGACACGGGGACACGGGGACACGGGGACGGGACACAGGATACGGGGACACAGGGACACCACAGGGACACACGGACACAGGACACAGGGACGGGACACAGGACACAGGGACACAGAGACAGGGCACAGGGGCACAGAGACGGGACGGGACGGGACGGCATACGGGGCGGCGCGGACGCTGGACAGCGCCGGTCAGGCCAGTGCTCTCGGTGGGGCCTCTGGCGCGGGGACTCAGCAGCGCCCGGCCCCCGGCACAGCCCCTGCGGTGGTGCGGGTACCAGCGGCGCCGGCGGCACGGACGCTTCCCCCCCTCGCCCACCCCGGGGGAGGCCCCCGCAGCCCCTCGGGGGTGCGCAGGTTCCTGCTCCCCGCAACTCCCGCAGGAATGGCAGAGCACAAGAAGACGCCGCTCCCGCGGCCGCCCCCGCCCGCCCGGCAAGAGGGGACCCGCCCCCGGGGTCTCCATCCTCCCCACCTTTGGAAAGCAGAGACGAGACACTGTGTTGATTTATTTATTAATTCATAGTCTGATAGCTGGTGTACAGGGAAATGATCTATACATCAGGGCCTAAGACAGGGAGATCCAAAAGGCTTGTTTTCATAACAATTAAAAAAAGAAAATAATTTTTAAAACTTCTAAAAAGCTTCTAGTGTGCAGACTGCAGCATTCTCTAGGCTCAATGTTGAGTGCAGCCTCCCCCTACCAGCCCTACAAGCAATCTGAGCGCGAAGCAATGTCACTGCAGGTGCCTGGCACGGTCGCAGCACAGCACATTCCCTATGGCATACACAAGGCCAAAGCACTGGACCCACAACTCTAGGGTGATGCTACGGAGTCAGCTGTTGCAGTGGGTCTAGGGAGGTTATTGTACGCAGCAAGGGTGATGGATGGAGAGTCTGTGCCTATATGGCTCAACTTTGGGGTGGGGAGGGGACTGCTTTGCTCTCCAAGGCTAAGCTGGGTCAGTCGCTTCGCTGCAGCGAGGCTTCTCCTCGGCTGCAGGGCACCCAGGGGCTCTCCCAGCAGTTGTGCACCCACTGAAAGGCAGGGCTGCCCTGCCAAGGCCACCATCACATGGCCTGAAGCTGGAGGTGCACTTGTTCTGCACCTGGCCACAGAGAACAAACTCAGACTCTGCAAAGCAAGTCCATGGCCACTTCCAGGAGAAAGAGCAGGGGGTCCCCACATCACTGTGCTACAAAGGCCAGGTCCCCACATCAGTTAGGTAAGGGACAGGGTCAGGGACCTGGGACCAAGTGCCACTACCTGCACCCTGCACTCCTGGGGTCAAGTATTACAACAGGTTCAATCTACTGCCCGACTCTGAGCTGCCTGGGAGCTCTGCCCAGCGCTGCTCTCCTGCTGGAGCAGCGGGTCTGAGGCTGCCCCAGCCCCCAGGGCTCAGGCTGCTGCCACAGCAGATTCCACCTGGAGAACATGCAGCCGCCAGGGCAGCAGCCCCCATGTCTCTGGGATTGGTCCCGGGAGGGTCAGTATCCAGGGCTTTAGCCCCCCTTGCAGGGAGGCCAGGGTCCCTGCAAAGCCCTTACCTGGGGTGCGTATTGCACGGCTGTTGGCTATTGCTAGCTCATCCTGGCTCATCTCCTGAGCAGATATTGTGCTGAGTAGAGCTAGGCACAACCCCACGTGTGGCACAAGCATCCCCTGCTCTCTCTCACTGCACATCCCCCCTGGGCCCCAAGCACCTCAAGGCAGGCCTACAGCTTCAACCAACACAAACTGGGGCTGGACCATGGGACTGCACCTCTAGCCCCTCCTCTTCAGGCCAGGAAGGGGCCAGGCTCAGGCAGGGGGGCACAGGACAGGGGTGGGCCGCTGCCCTCCCACTCCTATAGCCTTCCTGTTCCATTCACCAGAGCTGCTCACATATTCCAAAGGCTTTGCCCATCCTGCAGCCTGAAGAGGTATTTGAGAGCAGAGCTGTTAGTGCTTTGTACATACTGCTAGAGTGTCCCTAGGGGTTTGCATAGTAGTTATTGGTTCATATACAGAAGGCTGATTGCTGTACAGTTTACACTTTCAACATAAGCAACGAGCTCAGTGCTCAGCCCAGAGCTCTGCCCTGGCTTTGCACGTGCTGGGGAGAGGAAGGGCAGCCCTGCACCAGTCCCTCTGCCCAGGGCAGCTGTGCTCCCTGCAGCCTCCCCTTGCAATCTCTGGCCACTGCTGCCCTCCCCAAAACCCAACACTCACAGGGAGGGATGAGAAGCAAGTCCAGCAGAGGCAGCACAGGCGTTTGCAGGGGGGCCAAGCACCTCTCCTTCCGTGGCGAGCAGCACCATGCCGTCCCAGCTTTCCTCTTGCAGCTGGAGCACAGACGTGGGTATGCATCTACACACACAATGACACGGAGGTGGAATCTCTTTCCCTCTCGTTTTCTTCTACTCCAGCTCTTGCCTCCCAAAGGAGCTGAGAGCATGCCCCTGGTGTGTGGTGCTGCCTCTGGGCTCCTGGCAGCAGTGGGGCAGGGATGGAGGCCCCTCGTCAGTTTTAAGTACTGTAGCTCATGCGTCTTGCAGTCAGTCAGTCATGCGGATAGGACGGTAAGTATGTCTCATACAGAAGTCATGCCATTAGCCTATAGAAACATGTACAGCCAGCCCTGCTCCCCTCCACTCTCTGCTCTCCTCTCTTCTCAGGTATGTGTCAGAACGTGTGTGAAATTCAGTGGTTTGGTGTTGAGGTGTGATCCTGGAGAGACACAGAGAGACATTGTGTTATGGGGTTACCAGGCATTCATGGTGGCACATCCAGGATAAATGCTGGGGGCAGCCAGGTACACGGCTGGGAAGTCCCTTCTGTACACCGTGCTTGTCCCACACGCACCCCTGCTGCCAAGCAACCACAAGACAAGTTTTGGGGGGCGTCAGAGAGACAGTGACAGAGCACCACTAAGTGGCAAGCCTGGAACTAGGAGCAATGACATCAATGGTATTGATGGTGCTGCCGCTTCTGCAGAGACCAGCAAGCAGCAGCTGAGCTGCACCTACTGCAATGTGGCACTGGGAAGGAGCTGGGATTGCTGCTCTAGATTCTGGGACAGAGGAGGCCAGCCTTGAATCCCCCCACCTCAGCTAGGTGACTGACTGCACCCGACTCTCCTAGCAGTGAGGAAGACCTTCCCCAGTGCACACCCTGGGCCACTTTTGCACAATGGAAGACTGCAAAAGCAAAGCAACAGAAGCGGTGCCCCAGAGAGAAGCAGAGCCAGGGACTGTCTGGGGAGTGGGGCAGGCAGAGGGGGATAGAGACTGCATGAACATGTGCCCACAAGCATAAGCCTCTTGACTTTCATACACCCACAGAGAGCCCACTAACAGACTGGAGAGAGAAGGGAGAGAGAGTACAGAGCAAGTCATGCTTGTACAGCAGAGGCCAGAGGACCAACTGCCCCTGCTCAGCAGCCTCCTACCAGGAGGCAGTGCTGGACAGCTGGGGAGCACACATGCAACAACTTTCCCCAGTGCTGCACTGCCAGGCCAGCTCTGAGTGTGCAGAGAAAAATGATGCAGCTAGGCTCACGTGTACTGTGCCAAGCACCCCGCCTCCAACCTGGTCTAGTCCCACTCTACGGGGAAGGCAGGGGGATCAGGGAATGCACAAGACTTAAGGGGTCATTCTGAGCCCAATGGGGATCAATGGAAGAAATGTCCTAGGTCAAAGACAGGTGCCCTGTCATCACCCCCTACAAGTGTCACATTCCTGCACCCACCACTCCTTCATCCCAACTGCCCCGACACTCCCCAGCAGCACCCTGCCAAGGCCTGTCCCCATCCTGGCTTCAGCAGACCTCAGTGCTTTCCTCTACATGGCTGGCAGATACAGCAGCTGCATCTCCCAGAACAGTGCTGTAAGCAGAGGAGTAGGCCACGGCCCCACAGAACTGGGACACCCTCCATCTGACCCACAGCTCTGCCAGTGCCCAGCTGTGCCCCTTGGGAAGGGGGACACCAAGACACCAGCTCCAAGGGCTGGTCTCATCTGTCACAAGGCTGCCCAGTTAATGCTCATGCATGAAGGGGGTAGTCCTGCTCAGACCCAATGCAAATGCAGTCTAGTCCTTGGAGTGGCTTTGGACAAAGACCTCTGTCTGTATCCCAGCATAACCAGGAGTAACAACTCTGTGACCCTGTCACTGGGGACCATCACCCTGAGCACCCAGAATGCTGTCACTGCAGTAGCAGCCCTTGGCACTGTGGCTGCAGTGAGGTGCTCTGCACACAGCTGGCTGGAGCATCGCTGCAGACCAGGGCCCCCTGTGCCCACAGCCCCCAGGAGCAGGTTATCAGCAGGGCCACACTGCTGCCCACCCTCAGTCTTTTGCTGCAGCACAGCAAACCCCCTCTGCAGGCCAAGAGCAGGGCAGAGCCCCAGCACACGTTCCCCGGGAGAATGCACATGACCAGCAGCAGCTCAGTGCAGGCAGCAGTATGGAGAGCCAGGACAGAAGGAAGAGCAAAGGCAGGGTTACCTCAAAAGAGGCCATTTGAGGGGTCACTGCTTCCCCCTTTTCAGGCTGGCTCGTTTCACTATCTGAGCCCCCATCCTGCCCCCAGAGACCTCTGGTTTCGGGACACGCACTCGCACCTCCTCCTGAGGGAGCCGCAGGGGCAGGAAGCAGGACATCACCCAGGTGAACAGACAGACACAGAGAAGAAGACAGGAGAGGGAAAGGTAGAGTCAGTTGGCAGGCAGAAAACACCAAGCAAGAGGACTGGTGCAGTGGGCAAGATTTGCCCCTGGAAGTCTTAGAGGGGAAACAGGAGAGGAGTGCAGGGCAGAAGAAAGGACAGAGGGTGACATCATCCCAGAGCCTGAGAGTCCTGAAGAAGTCCTGCGAGTCCTGGGTGCTGGCCCAGGCAGGCTGCCTGCAAGGCAGGGCTGTGAGTCACACTGTACCTTGGTGCCCAGACCATCCCGGTGCAAGATGGAGTATTTCATGAAGTGATCATCCTCAGCCTCCAGGTCTTGGGGCTCCTGTAGGGAGCCCTCCAGGATCAGCTCCTCCTGTTCCTGCCTGTCACCCATGTCACCAGGGCCCAGCTGACGCACCACCTTCCGGATAATCTGTGGAGACCCACACAGCTGGGCGTCACAGCTAGCCCCAGGGCACCATGACTCCCTCCTCACCCAGTCTGGTCCTAAACTGCACGTGGTGTGCAGCCTCTGTCTGTCCCAAGAGCTGGAGAAGTGCCGTGACTGTAACCGAAGACAGCGGGACGCGACTGCCCTACATGGGCCCCGGGCTACAGGGGCGGAAGGGAGAAGAGAAAGGCTGCGGCATGCCCTTGCCCATATCTTGCCGCTGACCACTCACCTTCTTGGTGATGATATTGCCTTGATCATCTGTGAACTGTTCCTCAGTCACCTGCTCTCCAGGGAGGTGAAGGGCTTCATTCCCCTGCAGGAACAGGAAGGAGATCAGAGTATGTGAGGGCGGTGAGGGGAGCTGTTTTGCAGGTAGAATAATACACCTGACATGCACCCCACAGCCTCCGTCTCCCACCCTGCCCTGACCCTTCTCTGCTTTCCTCCGCATCTGCCCTGGGGGTGGTCTCTCAGCTCCCCGCCCGTTACCTTCAGGAGGACGCGCCGGCGGACGACTCTGGCGGAGAGAGCCTCCTCGTCATCCGCCAGCCCCTGGCTCTCCCCGAGCTCCTTGTCCAGCTCACGATGGGCGTGTTTGAGCAGGAAGCGGACAGAGCCCCTGACGATGTGCATGACGTTCTGGCAGCTGACCAGGAAGAAGGCCAGAAGCACCAGGGCGATCAGCAGCTGGGCCAGGAAAGCCCACATGCTGCCCCCGCACGCACAGCTGCTGTGCCGCGGCGCCGCGCCCGCCGTCACAACCGGCCCATGCTGTCCGGGGGCTCGGGGCTGCGCCCCGCAGCCGGCCCACGCCGCGCCGGGCTCCGCGGCACCTGCTGGAACCGCAGCTGCCGCAGCTCTGCGGGCTGTGGGCGGCGAGAAGGGAGCGGGCAGGTGGGGCGTCCTTTGCAGTCGCAGCTCCGCTCCAAGTCATGTGGCCCGGCCTGCCCCGGCCAGGCAGTAAGCGGGACAGCTCTGTCCCTCTTCCCTCTCAGTTTGCCCAACAGCCTGTCCTCCTGACTACGGTGGGAGGGCAGCCTGCAGTCCTCTGTCACAGGACAAATGACGCCCTGGGCAAAAGCCAGGGCTTTGGGGTGTCATTGGAGTCACACGTGACTCGGGTAACGCACACGGCAGAGCTGAACAGCCACCTCCCAGCACGGCCGTGCTGCCAGGATAGGTGTGCGTGCCCAGGCTGGGGAAAAGTGCTTGCCCTCACCTTGTACCTGCTCGCTCTGTGTGACCGTGGCATCTAGCCCACCACCCAGCCTGGCCCCTAGTTCAACTCTATTTCTGGCTCCAGCATGCTGTTGGGCTGGCAGTCAGGGCAGATACTCAATAAGGAACAAGTCTGGGAGGGTGACTGGGTTATAAATGGAGAGCAAGAGCTCAGGTATCAAGCACAGCAGGCTATTCCGGGCTGAGAGGCACCCCAAGGGGCAGGAAGTATGCCAGAAGAGTTGAGGAGCTAGCACCTGGTCTGCCTGACTGGCCTTGCAGCAGGCTCCAGAAAAGGCTGTCCATAGGGTCACCACTTCCTGCAGGGCTGAGTCCCCTGCTCCTACCCTCACCTGCCCAAAGAAGCGGCTGTTGGCCTCCTCCTGCCAGCCGCCTGTGAGGTGCTGAGGCTGCCAGTCGCTGTCCTCTGCAGAGCTGATCCGCATCAGCTCCACGGCTGGCATCAGGACCTGCTCTTGCTCCTGGCCCTGTGCCCCGGAGGCTGTGGTGTGCGTTGGGAGCAGCCTTCGGGTGACTCCCTCCTGCCAGGAGCCCGCTGTCAGGTCCTGTAGGCAGGAGATAAAGGAGCCTTCTGCATTCCAGTCCCTCAGCCTGGGCACCAGAGAGGGACAGGGATAGGGAGAGAGAGACAGAGAGAGAGAGGCAGTCAGCTTTGCTTGGAGTGCTGCACCCTGAGCACCAGCCGAGCTCCGGCAGGCACACCGGCGCAGCCTGCACCCCACAGGCGCTGGCTCCTCTCCCCACCTCACAGCACTGCTGGGCGCCTGGCAGAAGCAGCACAAAACACACAGATGCACAAAAAGCACAGGCCACCTCTATGCCATGCTCCCAGCCCATCCCACAGCCTCACAGCTGGGCTGCCAGGGTCTGAGGCAAGAGCATGCTATGCTCTCATGGTCTAGTGTGGTCTAGCTCTAATGTGGTCTAATGCTGTGGAGCATTTCTGGGTGCTGCCAGGGACCTCATGGGTCCAGTGCCACTGGGAATGTGAGAGGAGGCAGCCCAGGTTAGGGTTAGCTCTGGTAAGTACAACCTACATGCAGGGCCTAGCTGACTGGGGTCCCTTCCAAGTGCTCTGCAAGGAGCCCTCCAGAGCATTGCCAGAAAGGCGTGAGGCACTCAGCCAAACCATTGTTCTATGTACTGCAGGTGCCTGGGCTCCAGAGCTTCCCAGCAGGGAAGCAAGCAAAGCAGGGAGATTATTGCAGCTGGCCCAGCACAGGGCAGTAGCTGACAAAGCAGTTGTGCTCCCCTACCACAGTCACCCTGCTGCCCCAGGTTGTAGTACCTGTCTGCACTCTTCTCCACAGCATGGCTAAAGGTAGGTGATGTCATGATCCTGGCTTGCACCTTCTGCTGAACTGAAACAAAAGAGACTTCACTCTCCGGGTCCTGCTCCCCAGTCCCTGGTTGATGATCACCAGATGGCATCTTCCCCTCTGGCCTCTGCCCCTCCTCCTGCTCTAGAAGGTCAATCAGGCCATTCATGGCATCTGAGTCCACTGTGTCATCCTCAACCAGGTCCATAGAGCCCATGTGGTCTGGGCCATGAGCATCTGCTAGAAGTTGCCCTGGGAACCGGCCTTCGCTTGTGGCATCCGAGTCCTCAGCCTTGCTGCACTCCAGAGAGGAGTCCTCAGCAGTCACCAGCGAGGGGGTGAGCCCCGAGGACCACACCTGCATGTCGGACATCTCCATCAGGGCATCCTGCTCAGTGGCAGCCATGGGGATAGCATCCATGATAGCCACCTCATTCCAGTACTGGTCGGCACGCAGTGGGGATGGCAGTGTGTAATGCAGGGAGGCAGGGGACAGCAGCTCGTCCTGCAGCGAAGCGTAACCTAGATGGGCAGACAGAGGCATCATGTCCAGCAGCCATCTCACGCACACACAAGCACAGTAGGGCAAAAGGGAAACAGCTGCTGGGAGGCTGACTGCCCCGAGGACTGCAATGATCATGCCACAGCTCCCTGTGGTCAGGCTGAGCAGGGCTGTGCTCACAGCAGTGGCTGCTTTCACATAGTCCCTGCAAACGCTGCCATGCCTCCCTTCAAGTCCTGGGGCTGGTTTGGGCAGGTCCTGGGGCTGCCTCCTCCCTGTGAGGAGGACTGGCCTGGTGTTCACACGATGGTCCATCCACACTGCAGGACACAGTGCCCTCTTTGCTACCCTGCTCCATCAGACCCTGGGTCCCTGCCCACAGCCCCCATCCAGCATCAGCTGGCTGGCAGTTAGCCTGGAGTTCAAGTACCCAAGTCTGGCAGGCACCAACTCTCAAAGCCAAACACTCTCCACAGCACAGAGGAGCAGGTTGGAAGTACCATGAGCAGAGAAGAATGGCCCTGGAACATGCCATGCAACCCCAAGGCCCTGCAGAAGAGCCTTACAACCCTGTTAGTGTCTCCAGGGCTACAAGCAGTTCTGTCTCAGCGCCCAGGGCCATGTGCGCAGCTCAGGCACATCCATATGAACTACAACCAAGCCAGGCACTCCCACCCATGCAGCTGGCTTTGCTCAGGCTTTTTGAGCTTTGAGCCATTTTTTCACCCCTGGAGATCAGCAGTAACCTGTTCTGCTCTCCTGGCAGCCAGGGAATGCCAGCCACAGCCAAGGCAAAGGATACAGCTGGGACCCTTGACACAGAAAGGGCACCTCACCCATGGGCACCCAGGTGCCTGGCCAGGAGCATGCAGTGCAGTGCCAGTGAGGGAAGGAGCGTGGGACTGTGCAGGAGGAGAAGGCCTGGGATGGCTGCCTGCAAGCATGACAGCTGTAAGAGGGGTAGTCCCTGGTGACATGCAGTCGCTGGAGCAGGATGCGGCTCCCAGAGGGCTTAGCTGAGGTGGAGACAGTGGAGACAGGCAGTGGAAGATGAGAGGAGAGGCCAGGATGAGCTCAGAGAAGAAAGGTGAAAAGAAGTGACCCACAGGAGTGCCCGCACCTGGCAGCACTAGGTGGCATGTTTGAGAAAACAGAACAAGGGGAGAGACAGAGAAGGAGAGAGCGATGAGCCAGCACTGCAGGGGCAGAGCCACAGTGCAGGGCTGTAGCAGCACAAAGCCCTGCCCCTGTCTGGTGTGCCGGCTACCCAGCAGCATATGCCACAGCTGACTCTGGCTGTGTCCCCACACCCAGGCACACTCTGCCTGGGACCCAGCCCAGGCACATCACCACAGCTGTACAGCCAGGACTCAGTGAGCTCCCTGGCCACTGATCAGCTTGCACAGCCAGAGGCACCTCTCACTGGCACATTGGCATAAGGAACACATGTCAATTCCACCTGGAGAGTTTCTGAGAAAGCAGTATGGCAGAGCCAGGCTTTCTGCAGCGTAAGCCCCAGTGAAGAGGCCACATCTGTTAGCAATGCCTTGTGCCCACTCAGTTCTCAGTGGGTGCAACCTGGCCAGGCAAGACACCAGCCCCAGTCTCTGCACAGACTGTGCCCCCAGGGCCCTCCTGCGTTCCCTGCCAGAAACTGGGGCTCACCATTCATCTGGGATGGTGAGAGGGAGTAGTCTCTGTCCGTGTAGCGCCAGCTTCCCTTCAGGCTGCGGCTCTGCCGACCCGAGCCCTCCAGCATGCTGACAATCTCGCTGCGGTCGATGTTCCTCAGTGCCGTGTACAGGTTCTCAACTGCAGGGGGAAGGTGGTGTCAGCTGGGCACATAGTCACTAGTCACTTGGGGAGACACAGCCATGCCCCAGACACCCTCCAGGTGGGCAGGGAAGGCAGACAGGCATGAACCACCACTGTAAAGCCAGCCAGTGATCCTTGAAGATGCACACACTGCTCTGCATAGCTAGCCCTGCCACCTCTGTGCCTGTAAGAGGGCACCACAACTACTCACTCTTGACATTCTTGCCCTCACGGCTGGCCCAGAGGTTGAGTAAGGCTATGCTCTGCTCCAGAAGGGAGTTGGGGTTCTCCACACGTATCCTGTTGATGTCATCCACCCCAAACTGCAGCTCACGTGCCAGCTCTGGGGAAAACACCACGTCAGTATCACATCCTCTGGTGCCCACCCCCACGGCCAGCAAGTGCCCACAAGGCTAGGGACACTGTGAAGGGCTCAGCCAGGACCAGTGCAGAGACCCTCTGTGACATACAACTGAGCACAGCAGAACCTGCAGGAGCTGGGATGGGGCAGGGGTTGAAGCCCCCCTGCTCAGGCTGGCTATGACTAGCACAATAGGGTCTCATGCTAAGAAGTGGGGGCTCTGCCATTGGATGCGTGGCTGCAACGAACAGCAGCAGTATGTACAACTAATAATAAAGCTCTAGCCTGGTACTCATGCCTGTGAATATGTGCATAGCCATGGGAAGGTTCACTTCAGTGCCCTGGAATGCTTGCAGCAGGGGTGCAGTGCAAAGCAGTCACTACCCCTGGCAGCACACTTCCAGCCTCCATAAGTGTCAGCTTTCCAAGCAGTGTTGTGCATCGTCAGAACTGTCAGGTGTGGACTCACCAGCCCAGCTGAGGCCCAGCTGTTCTGCTATGTCAACCATCTTCTGCTCTGCCTTGTCCGTGCTGCTCAGAGAGCCTGGAGGAGAAGAGGAGTCACAGCTCAGCTGCACAGGGCCCTGCACCAAAGTGGTGAGGGGAATGGGGTGCTGGCCATGGGGTCACACAGACCCACAGGCATAGCACTGCCCTGCAGGCAGGACCAAGGAAACCTTCAGGGAAAGGGAACTTGCTGCAAGTGCAACTATGACAGGATCATCCCAGCCTTTCCAGTGGCTTGGGCACCCCAAGTGCGGGTAGTGAGTGTGCTGGAAGGGTCCCAGCAGGCTGCATACCAAAACTGGTCTCACTCAGAATGCTGTATCGCTCCCGCAGAGACAATGGCGTCAGTGTCCTCCTTCGCTCATCACTGCCACTTCCCTGTGAAAGTGGTGACAAACCAAGGGCTCAACAGCTTGAAAAGAGGGCAGCAGCTCTGTGCTGACGCCACTGCTTCTCCTTCAGCTCCAGAGTGGCATGACATGGAGCAGGTGAAGAAGAACAAGGGCTGTTCCCTGCACTTGGAGAAGGGCTGGGCCCTCACTGCCCCCTACCAGAGTGCCAAAGACCCTACACTGACCTTGGTGCAAGGTGGTATGCTGATGTTCAGGTGGCAGAGCACATGCTGGAGGTCCTCGTATTTCATGGCTTTGCGCAAGAAGGACAGGGAGCCACTGGCTTCCCGGCTGCTGTCCCGGACCTGAGTGCCAGAGCCCCGTTAGGCGGCTTGGCACAAGCAAGGGCCCTAACTGCTTGCCCAGTCCTGTACCCTGACATTACCTTGATGGGGATGACAAGACGATTCTCGCGGAAGGACTGGAAGAGGAAGGTGCGGGGCTGAGTGGCCTTCTTGACAGGCACCAGGTTCCCTGAGAGTTCGACGTGCAAAGGCATTCCCTCCACCACCTGACCGGGAGCAAAAATATGCTCAGATTGTGTGCAGAGCTGCTTCTCCTGCTCCTGGACAGGGCAGGTAACCCTGACTCTCCTAGCCAGGCCAGGGCCAGGCCCTTCCACTGGCATCAGTCTTCCCTCACTTTGTTATCCCTCTCCCTGCTGCCCTCCACACATGCTGCTGGGGACAAACCTCAATGTCCCTGCTGCGGGCCACCTCAGTGAAGTTCTCATGCTGCTCTAAAGTCTTGTCAACCTTGTCATCAGTCATGCAGTAGCAGCGCAGCCGGCCTTCTCGTGCATCATTCATCTTGGCAAACACCACGAATTTGGCCATGTAGGGCACAGCTGTCAGCTCCTTGTACAGCATGGTGGCAAAGTGCACAGCCTCAGCTGTGCGTGGGCAGTCAGCCAGCCAGAACCTGCAGGAGATCTGGGTCAGGGTGCTTCTGGGTGGTGGCACCAGGGAGCTGCCCCTACCCCCCTCGATAGCCAACTGGACTGGGGCAGAGGAAGCCCCAAGAGTTCTGGACACAGCTGTAGCCCCATCTGTGATGGGGACCCACCCAAATACAAATAATGGCCCCCTTCCTTCTGCACACCCAGCTATCATGAGTGTTTCCTGGAGTGTGCTCAGGCAGCATGGGGGTCTCAAGGCTAGAGGAAACCACCCTGCATGTAGGAATAGGGCAGCACAGCACCAGGGGTAAGGGGCTTCTCCTGCCAAAGGCTGTAGCAAGGCCCAAGGAGCACCAGATATCCTCAGATGGGCACACGGTTGCCCAGGACTCACCTGGCAGACACATTGGTAGTAAAGTTAGCACACTCATTTTCATAGACCAGCTTTGTGGTGCCTGTTATGTCTTCCCACTGGGCTTGGGCTGTCCCTCCTGCAGCAGAAAGCAAGGGTGAGCACCATACTGTCTTTCCATAAGCCTGGGGTCTGCATCCCCCAGGCATTTGCTTTCTTCAGAGCTGTGCCCTTTACTGAGCTCCCTGGAGCTGCACCCCCCTGAGGCAGCCCAGCCCATCTCCGTGGAGAGCACGCTCACAGTCTCACCGATCACACTGCAGAGCAGACGTAGGCTGGTGGTGTCACCCTCACCACTGTCTCGGGGATTGTCCTTCCAGGACGGTGGCAGTGGGATACGGAGACCAATGGGTCGGTGGAACTTCCTCCGTCGTGGCTCCACTGTGACAATGGGGCTGAAGGTCGCTTGGTTCCCCAGCAGCTTAGTCACCAACTCATCAGGCACAGGCTGTGCCTGTGGGTAGCACAAGGATGGGCATCAGGGATGGTTTTTTCCCAGGCTGGGACACAGCCTGGGCTTGCTGCCCACCCCTGATTGCAGAAGCATGTCTGGGCCCCAGGCCAGACTCTCTGAGGCTCACCTGCAGGGCCAGCCTCACTTTTTTTGTGACAGCAGTGTCTGGGAAGGTGGCCTGTACCATGGGCACCAGTGTGCTTTTCAAACACCCTCCCTCAGGGCCAATCATATCGCAGTCCTGGCAAATCCGGGACATGACCACAAAGTAGAGAGGGAAGTCGGTGGTGATGATGCGGCAGATCCTCTTCTTATCCAGCTCCTCCTGGCTCTCCAGCTCTGCAGGGGCAGCACAGCCATCAGTGCTCGTACACCAAGCCTGTGGCTGTCACTCAGCTGCCCTCCATGCTACACTGACCACACCACTCAGCCCCATTCTACCACCCAGGCCACCACAGCCCTGCCTGCAGGGAGCTGTGAAGGGTGGAGCCCCTGCCCTCCTGGCATGCTCACCCTCGTCCATGCCGTTGAGCAGCTGGCCCATGTAGCTCTCCTCGTAGCGGTTGCGGTGCTCCTTCCACACAGAGCCGTTCTCGCTGCGCAGCACCACCAGCTCACGGTCTCCACGTCCATGCGAGGCAAAGTGTGGAATCTCCACAATGACAGGGCTGCAGACAGCAGAGGAAGGCCACTGGCACCCACGAGCTGCCACAAGGACACGCGGGCTGCAGGGTGGCCCTGGGCAGAGTGCCTGCCGTGCTGTGCAGCTGCTGGGGGAAGAAGGACTGCTGACCTCCCTCTCTCTGGGAAAGAGGGCTCTGCACCTGATGGGACAGGCCTGCTCAGGGCTTTTCTGCCACTGTGCTGTTTTTCTTGAATGACCCATGTCAGAAACATGCTGCACCTAACAAGAGGTGGGATCTCTCCTCTGCCAACCTCAAGAAGCAGAGATAGGCAGAGGTCTTGACCTGGGTGGTAAAGCCCTCCAGACGAGCCCAGATCTGTTCCCAGTCCTGAGGGATGACCCTGCTGTGGGCAGCCCAATCTGTTCTGTTCCCAGCTGTGCTCACCTGAGGAACTGGGCACCAGCAGGCCCCAGCGCAATGATCCGACTGCCTAGACCCTCCTCCTCAGCCAGTGGTGGGGGTGCAGGCAGCTTCTGGGGCTTCACCAGGCGGCAGGTGATGCGGGTGGGTGCAGCACAGGCACGGGGCGGGATGACCACGCGCAGCCCGTGGTGCCGGCTGCCCCGCATGGAGCCACCACGAGCATCCACCATGAAGCTCACCAGGAACCTGGAGTGGACAGAGGCATGAGCATGTGGGCACCTTGCAGCCAGCTTGTGAACAGAGCATGCATGTGCTGCACAAGCTGGGCACTCACCCTGTGTGCACAGGGCTGGCCACTGGGCTGATGTTATCTGAGGTCTCAGTGGCAGGGCTGCTGGGGATCAGGGAGTCCTCGTCGAACTCTTTGGAGGGCTGTGTAAGGCAGGGAAGAGACCCTGTGGGCAAAGGGTCCTATCTGGGGGTGTTGAGCCTGCCCCCCCTGACACAATCCTTGCTGGACAGTCCTGTACCACTGGGTCAATGCCCATTACCCATCACACACTTGAGCTCTGTGGTGATGGGGTAGCTGCCCCAGCAGGGAATGCCTGGGGGAGGCCATGGCAGGCTGTATCTCAGGCTCACCTCCTGTGGGGACACCGAGGGTGCATGCGGCAGGCTGGCTTGCTCAGCTTCTGTCTCCACAGGTCCTACCTGCTCAGTCTCCTCAACTCTGGTCACCACGGTTTCAGGTGGGATGAAGGGGACCTGCACGACAGCTGGAGGCTCCACCCTGGCAGGAGAGGGTAGTGAGAGCCATAGAATAGGGTCCCTCAGCCCCTGCCCATTCCCACAGAGTCCTGGGACCACTGGACAAAAGCAAACCAAGCAGCAGTCCCATGTCCTGGTGCAGGAACAGCACTGACCAGCTCTGCCTGCCATGCCAGCCAGTGAGGGCTCAGTGATGTGTTCCTTGCCCTGAGCCTTATGTGCCCCACAGGAGGCCCAGCCCAGCACAAGGCTGGTCCTGTGCCCTGTACCTGCCCCCTCCCCACCATACAGTGTCTCTTACGTTTGCTCCAGCGTCGTTGTGGTCCTGAACTCCAGCATCTCCCTTTTGCCCTCCTGGTCTCTGAGATCAGGTGTCTTGGGCTTTGGTGCAATCTGCTCTTCCTCTGAAACCAAGAGCTGGCTCAGCAAGCAGAGGCAGACGGACAAGGGAAGAGATATGCAGCCCTTGCCCCCACCCCTCCTCAGGGCTGGAGCCAGGGCCCATCCCTGCTCCCACTGCTTGACAAACACGCTTGCCCCCTGGGTCTCAGTCAGACACGGGGGGCTTTGCTGTCTGCCAGAATGGGTCTGCTGGCAGGGCAAGGCCCAAGCAGCAGGCCAGCGGGACAGGAGCTGTGGGAGCCATTGGGAAATCTGGCTGCTCACTAACCTCTTTCTCACAGCACCAAACACAGTGCAGAGACTGCAGGGAAACACTTTGATGTCTGGGACAGGGACAGAGGCATGACTGGGGCTGCAGGAGGCTGCCCTAACACTACACCCCACTGGAGGCATGGAGCTCTGCTAATGCTGACCACTGGTCCCATTAATGCCTGCTAACTAGCTCATCAGAGTTTGGCTCTGGCCAGTGCCCTGTAGGAGGGTGTCCAGCATCTCCTGAAGCAGACAGAGTGCCCCAGAGATGGGGAGGGGACCATAGCAGCACAGAGACCCTTCAGCTCTCAGGTTAATCCTGCTCTGGCCAGGATGGCATGGGGCAGTTGTGCAGGGACACCTGTGTTTGTCACAATTCCAGGTTCCTTCACCTGCCATGGACAGAGCCTGAGTCTGACAAGGGAGTCAGGGTCCTCCTGAGTGGGAGGATGCCCATTCATGCAGTCACACTACAGCAAGCAGCACGGACATGGATTGGCAGGGTAGGATGGCAGGGCTGGCTCTGGAGAGCACCAGACCAGCAGCAATATGGCCTGGTGCTTAGCAGATGGATACGGTGTGACACGGATGGTTAGTGGCCATGGGGTGAAATGGGCCATTGAGCTGGGGCAGGGGGACACGTTTCATACCCATTACTGTGACATGAGCAGTGCCTGCAAAGTAAGAAGAGGCAAAAGTGAGGTATTGGTGGGAGGGTGCAGGAGCAAACCAGCTGCTGGGCTGGGAGCTGGTACCCTTCAGCAGAGCAAGGCACAGTGTGGGCTCTGCGTGCCCAAGGGCTCTCTGCACAGTCCCTGGGGCATCGGATCATGGAGATGTCCAGACATATCCCTCCTGCATAGTGCAGGGAAGCACCCAAGCCAGGAGGTGTCACCTCAGGAGTCTGGTGGGCTTCCCTCATCTCCTCTGCAAGACCACAGCAGGGCCCACACAGCTCCCCCACCCTGGGGGTGTTCCAGCAGGAACACCAGTGCCATCCCCATGACTGCTGCCTGCCACACTGACCCAGCTGGCAGATCTCTGGGATGGTGTGACCCAACTCCCACCCCTCACCTTCATCCTCTGATACATCCAGAATCTCGTCTACAGTCTCTGGGAAGCTCATGCGGTGCTTGTCACCAACTGACTGTGGGAGCAGAGCAGAGTCAGAAGCAGCTGGCATTTTGCTGCATAGCTATCTGCAGCCCCCTCCTTACACCTGGGCTAGGCACCCAGCTGCAGACTTTTCCCAGGCTGCTCCCTCCTCCACAGCATCCTGGGCCGAGTACCCAGGGGCTCACCGGGAGGTCGGTCTCCTCCGTGACAATCTTGAGCACATCTGTGACAGAAATGTAGCCAAGCCGCTTTGCGATGGCCAGGGGAGTGGTGCCATTCTGTGCACAGAGGAAAGACTGGGTCAGCAGCAGCCACAGGGCAGCTCAGGCAGCTGCCTGAGCTTGCACAGAGTGGGGATGTGCAAGGAAGCATTGTGCTCACCGTGCTGATCTCGTTGGGAGACGCGCCGTGCTTCAGCAGCAGCGTCACCACGTCCGTGTGGCCCTGCTGGGCTGCCTGGTGCAGGGGGGTGTAGCCCAGCTGTAGGGGGGGACAGAGGATGCTGCAATCAGTTCTAGAAGTCTGCTGCCCCAGAAATGCCTTCAGGCCTCACACACCGTGTTCATGCCTGGAGCATGAGGACAGCTCCACTTCCCCATCAGCCTGCATGCCGTTGCCCAGGGCAGAAGGGTCCTTGGGGCACAGAACACCTCTGTACCTTAGTCTTGGCGTTGACATCTGCTTGGTGCTGCAGCAAAAACTTCACCAGCTTGATGTTCCCATAATGGCTAGCCACATGCAGCGGGGTGTACCCCATCTGAAAGACAAGATCAGGTCTCAGTGTGCCCTCACCACTGCTTACTGCCCTTCTGGCTTGGATATGCTCATCCCACAGGCAAGCCCCCGTGCATGAAGGACGAGGCACACATGTGGGGACTTCCCAAAAGCCCAAGACCAAAAGAGAGGGCTTCAAACCATGCTATACCTGTGGGTACAGAGGTGAGCTATAGAAGCAGGCAAGCATCACCCCTCTAGAGAGGTGAGGGGAAGAAGAGGAAGAGTCCCCAGGACACAGGCAAAATGGTAAGGATGCCTGCTAGAAGGGAGTCTCTTGCACAAAGAAAAAAAAAAAGAAGAGAAATGCTCTTCCCTGAGCAGACCTAGAGGTAGTTCCCCCATGTGTTTCACCAAAGCCATGGTCAATGCACTACTGTACCCTGGTCATTGCATCCACTGTGACTCCATGTTTCACTAGAACATCAGCAACCAGCACATGCCCCTCTTGGGCCACAAGATGGAGAGGAGTCAGGCCACTCTGCAAAGAGAGGAGGTCTCAGCACAGTGGCACTGCCATCACTGCAGGTCCAGCAGCAGAGACTCTGTCAGGTATCCAGCCTGGCAAACTGACTGACACAGTGCACTGCTGCCCAAACACAGGGAGGCTCAGGGGCCTGGACCACCACCCAGACTGCTGCTCTCTGCTGGCTGTTTTCTCTCCAGCCTGGCAGGATGCGCTGGAACAACTTACCTTGTTGCCTAGGTTGCCATTGGCTTGTTTGGAGAAAAGCAGTGCCACCATGTCTGCATGCCCCTCCTGGGAAGCCAGGTGCAGGGGAGTGACTCCCTGCATGGACTCGGCATTTGCAGAAGCCCCATACTGCAGCAGGCTGCTGGCTACTTCCATCTGGTTCTGCTTGGCAGCGATGTGCAGGGGCGTGTACCCATTCTGCAGGGAGAGAGGCTCATTGCAGTGCTCAGCCCTGCCAAGCAGACCAGAAGGGACAGGAGGTGCCACCCTGCCTCCACAGGCCAGGTCTGCCCTTCGTAGTTGCCTCCAGAGCTCAGGGATGCCCCCCACCCATCTCTCTGACGGTGGCCAGCCCTGACACTGACGCCAAATCCCTCTCTTCCAGCCAAGGCAGCACGGGGGTTTCAAAGACCACCTGCTTCAGGTTCCACTGGTATGGGCCATCCTGGAGTTTTCTACACATGAATTTCTGCAGCAGTATGCAGCCTCTGGGAGCTGCAAAAAGCTGGGGCAGACACACCTCCTGGAATGTGCCTGGCCGAGGTGTGGAGCTAAACTCCCAACACACAGCATTAGTATTCAGGCAGAGGCTGCAGGGCCTGGAGTCCTGCCTGTGCTGCCACACTGCAGGAGCGGAGCAGCCGGCAGGCACCCGCTGCCCGGGCTGCCGGTGACGCGGCCCGCGGGGGCTGGGACCGGCTGCTCCCGGGGCCTGCCCAGCGTGTCTGCCGGCAACCTGCACAGGGGACAGGGAAGTGCCAGATGGGGAGCGCTGGCACCACCAGCCACTTGGCTGTTTTGAGGATGCAGCTTTTGCGAGCAACATGGGGAGCAAGGCGCCTGCTGGTGTGCTCTGTGGGGAGATGCTCCCCATGCTCAGGCAGAGCCGGGTGACTCTCACAAGCCTGTGGGCTTTCTGACTCACTGCTTCATAGCTGCGTGCAAACATTTGCCTGTGGTTTCCCAAACTGCCAGACCGCCGCGCTGCTCTGCAGGCCTTGCCATGGAAACACGTTCCCCACGCAGCAACCACCCTGCTGCTAGCAGGGAGCGTCCCTGACACAGCCTGTCTGCTGGAACAGGACCACTGCCTGGCGCCCCGCCTGCTCCACGTGGGGTGAGGACAGGCAGGCATGAGCAGCACACACGGAGAGAGGCTGGTGCTGATCAGTCCCGTACACATTCCCAGAGTGCCAGGGCTGAGGGGCAGTGCTGGCCCCAGACTGGCAGGCACTGGACACACACCACATCCCCACGTCCCCAGGGAGGCCCAGCTCAGACTTACCCAGGCCGAGTTGTGTGGGGAGCTCCCCTTGGGAAGCAGCAGCTTGACAATCTCCAGGTTGTTGTGGTGCACAGCCACATGCAGTGGAGTCAGGCCATTCTGCGGTGGAGGAGAGAGTACAGACAGGTGAGACAGAGCCTCTCCCATTCTAGACCACTCCTCCCACAGAAGCAACACTCACCTTCCCTGCTGCATTGGGGTGAGCGTTATGTGCTAACAGCAGCTCTGCCACATCCACCTTTCCATACTTGGCTGCAACGTGGAGAGGGGTAAATCCTTTCTGAGGAGAAAGGCAGCCCATCACAGGGTGGCAGAGATGAAGAGAGTGCTGGTGCCTGCTGTAACACAGGAGGAGGCTGCCCCTCCTGCGACAGGGACACTGTGTCCCCAGCCTGCCCATCCTTGCCCCAGCTGGGCGATGCTTTCTGCAGCAGGGGGCTCAGCAGCCTACCTTGGTCATGCAGGTCTGTGAGGCTCCCTTCTCCAGCAGGGCCAGGGCTGTGTCCACGTGCCCCTCTCTGGCAGTGATGTGCAGGGGCGTGTGCCCTGCTGTGGTGGCCAGGTTGGGGTTGGCGTTGTTCTCCAGAAGGAGTTTGACCATGCCAGTGTGGCCAATGCGTGCAGCACAGTGCAGAGGAGTCTGGTCATCCTGTGAGGGTGGCAGAGGAGCTGTTTGGGCTGCACTCTGGGCATGTGACAGCAAAGAAACCAGCACCAGCTGTTCCCAGAGATGACGATCACACAGGTCCTCTGTACCTACCTTGGCCTTAGCATTGGCTTTGGCTTTGTTCTGCAGCAGGTACTTTGCCACATCTGTGTGCCCAGCTCTGGCTGCCATGTGTAGGGGAGTCTCTACTTTCTGTACCAAAGACAGGATAAAGTGATAAGGCCAAAAGAAGGAAAATGCCTTCCTGCAGTCATTCCTCTGCTCTGAACAGAGGACAGCAGTGCCTGCAATCCCTACTGGTTCCTTGTGCCAGCACAAGGCAGAGGGCACCAGGGACTGCTCAGGTGAACAGAGGGTGCAGGACTTGGATATCCTGCTGAACCCAAATAAGCTAAGCTCCCAAAGCCCCAGACAGGGTGGAACTCACCACGTTGGACACATTAGGAGAGGCTCCACGCTGCAGCAGGGTCTTGACGATGGGCAGGTGTCCCATGAATGCAGCCACATGCAGGGGGGTCAGGCCGGACTGTGAAGAGAAAAGGGCCAGAAACCAAGATGGGATTTATGGCCTTGGCAGTATACTGTCCCCTCCTCCTTCTCCCCAGGGCAGGTCTCAGCACAGACAAAATCTGAGTCCCCAGTCTGCTCCAGGAGCCTGGCAGATGAGCGTGGAGAAAGCACAAGGGAGCTGCTGACTCCCCTGCATCTCCCTGCCCTTTGGGAAGACGCTGGCTAAATAGGTTCTGATCTGCCAAGAGCACCAGGAAAGATCCCTGGGGTATGGCAGAAGCAATAGGGACATCACATCCTGCCATGTTGCCCACACTGTACATGCAGAAGCAAGAGAGCTGAGGACGGGCTCAGCCCACCTACCTCTGTGACAGCATCAATGGAGGCACCTGTCTTCAGCAGCAGCTCCATCACGCGGATGTGGTTTTTCTTGCAGGCAATATGGAGCGGTGTGAAGCCATTCTGCAGACAGACAGATGGACAGTCATTTGCAGGAACACTCCCTCTCCCCTGGTCTAGCCCACCCGCCCTTCCTCACCAGGGCTCGGGAGTTGGGCTTGGCCCCCTTCTCCAGCAGCAGCTTGGCCACGCGGTGGTGGCCGCAGTGCGCGGCCACGTGCAGGGGCGTCAGGTGGTCCAGGGTGATGTCGTCGATGTCGGCGCTGTACTGCAGCAGCAGGCGCACGCAGTCCAGGTGGTCGCCCTGCGCTGCCATGTGGATCGGCGACAAGCCGTTCTGTGACCACGGAGCAGGGCCTCAGGGCTGGGCCAGGAGGGCTCCAGGCATCCCACCCAGCCCCTGCCTTGCACCCTCAGACACTACTGTAGGGCAGAAGAGACAGCTTGTTCCCCAGGGTGCTACCAGAGAGGAGCCCCAAAATCCCTCAGTGAGACTTACAGAGGAGCAATGTTGAGTGGAGGGAAGGGCCTGAAGAGCTGCTGCCATGGGGCAGACTGTACCCAGGCCATCCCCTTCTCAGGACTGGTCCCTTTGAAGGATGAAGCCCTCAGGCAAAGGACTCCAGCTAGGGCCAAGTAGGGCAGGAAGCTTCTTATCCCTTGTCAGGCCAAAGAAAGCCCCAAGCCAGCCATGCGTGCCATCCAGCAACTGTGCACAGCTTGTTACCTCACCGTGCTGCTCTGGGACCTGGCCCCAATCACAGCCCCACCAAGTCACCTGGGTACCTTGGTTTTGGCTTGAATGGGAGCCCCGTGGTCCAGGAGGATCTCTGCAATTCTCACATGTCCATTGCGTGCTGCACAGTGGAGAGGGGTCAGCTCATCCTGGGAAGAGAGGAGGGTTCAAGGGCTCAGTATGGCATGGAAGGGCAGGGTTCCCTCAGGTAGAGGACTAACAGGACTTTGGACTTGTCTGCAAAATAAGGTGAAACTGAGCCTGGCCTCAGCTCCCAGGGCACACCTTTGTAGCCCTCCAGCCTCCTCTCACCTCAACACGTGCCAGCAAAACACTTGGTCCACCCCCTTAGTGCACCAGAGACCTTCTCTCACGTCCCCAGCAAGATGTTTGCAGGGTAAGCACTGGGTGCAAGGAGCTCAGGGACAGAGATGGCTCGTTTAAGATGGGCTGTGTTCACAAGTGCTCTCACCTTGGTCCTTGTCTCTATCTGGGCGCCGCGGTCCAGCAGCAGCCGCACCATGATGATGTTGCCCCGACGGGAAGCTATGTGCAGGGGCGTGATCCCGTTCTGTCAGGAGGAACAACAGTCTGTCAGAAGAAGCAGCCCCTTCTCTTTCAAGGAGGCAAGGGACAAAGAAAGGAGAGAGGGCGGGGAGAGCTAAATCTCTGCCCAGGGACAACGCTGGGGAACAGCTTGTTTAACAGGGCTGTGAGAGAGGGCTGTGCAGCTACAGGCTGCAGACAGAAGCTACACAGAGCTTGCAGGAAAGCACCAACTCATGGGTTGGGCTTCACCTGTGGGTCTGGAAGAGGCATCCTAACTGCAGATTCTATGAGCTCTGCCCTGCAGCTTTCCCTCAGCCTGGACACAAGGTCCCCAAGAGCTTTCAGGGATGCATGGCTGCTTCTGACAGAAGGGAGACACAGCAGAAAAGCCCCATGCTGATTATTAATTGCAACTCCCCATGCATCTGTGCTACTTTCTGCATAGTCCCATCTCACCAGCAGGCCCTGACAGCTGCTGCTGCACCCTACATGGGTAGGAGGCACAGCATCCTCCTCTGGTGCTGGAGCAGCACAAGCCCCAGTAGCTTCCCACTCTGCACTCACCTGGGGTGTGAAGTTGACACTGGCTCCACGGTTCAGCAGTAACTGGGCCACACTGAGATTCTCATAGTGGGCTGCAATGTGCAAAGGGGTGAATCCAGTCTAGGAAAAGAAGGAGGGATCAGCCAGCCAGACACATGCTCCCTGATGAAACTACGGATAAATACAGCATACCAAGCTGCTGTTCTCCCTGGGGATGTGGGGAAGCTCCCAGAGACAGCATAGGAAAACCACACACCTTGGAGAGGACATCAGCATTGGGGTCATTCTGCAGCAGCACAGCAGCTGTGCGGGTGTCATCATTGCGGGCTGCAATGTGCAGGGCAGGCAGACGCACCTTACCCTTTGTCCCATAGTTGATAAGGTGAGCAACCACATTCTCGTGTCCTTGCTGGAGAGCCACAGCTAGTGGAGTGAAGCCATCCTGCCAAGGAGAGGGAGAGATTCAAGGAGCCATGGCAGGAGCCAGCACCTCCCTCAGCAGCCCCACAAGCAGGGCCATAGGCTCCTCCCCAGGGATCTCACCTCTGTGGCTACATTCTGGTTGGCTCCGTTTTCCAGCAAGAACTTCACAACTTCCAGGTGGTTCTCCTGTGCTGCCATGTAGAGAGGTGTGAAGCCTTTCTGCAAACACAGGGCCATGCACATCAACACAACTTTTCCTTGTGTTTCTTGAGTTCTTTGAAGACCTACACCCCCATCAACACCCACACTCCCAGGTCAGTGAACAGGGGCAGAAGCATCCATTGTGGGTGTGAAAAAGGAAAAAAAACCTGGCAAACAGTGGAACAATCACAGGGAGATGGAGCCCAAGGCTCCACATATCCAGAAAAAAACCAGGGAATGCTTCGTAAGAGTCAACCCAGAAGCTCACTGCCAGTATTGTCCCTAGCTTCAGGGACAATTCTCCGAACAGGCAAAATCTGCAGAAGTTTCAGCCCTACCAGGCCCAAGGAAGAGAGAGTGAAGGAAGCACAGTGTGTTTAACTGCACAGATGCAGTTGCTGGAGATCTCAAAGCTTTCCTGAGGAGGCATCAGCCATGAGTCCTCCCAGGATAAGTTCAGCATGCTTGTGTGTGCTGACAGGGACTCCCTCCACAGAGACCACGCTGGCCTCCCCATGTGCCTCAAGGCTCCCTCCACACCATTTGCATACTTGTCTCTTTCCAGGAGTCTGGCAGAGCAGTCCTTGCTCCTGAACAAGACTAGAGGGAAACTGCAAAGGGCTGCTGAAATACCCATGCTGGGCACAGTTCCCACCACGAGGACACCACCATCACACATGATGGGTACCTTCCTGCTTCAGATCAGGCCACCCTACCTGGGACTGTGCATTGACGTTGGCCCCATAGTTCACCAGCTCCCGGACCACGTCCTGTTGTCCAGCCAAGGCAGCAATGTGCAGGGCTGTGTTTCCCTTCTGAAAGACACCACAGGACAGTGCTCAGGGGCTGAAGCAACCCAGGATGCCAGGGGAAGATGGGCCTGACATGTGCTAACAGGCATGCAACCAGAGCAGCTGGCCAGGAAAACCTTTAGAAAGCCATGCAGCTCTCACTCCATGTTCCATCCCTGCTGTAGACCAACCAACCCTTCCCATTTGCTGGCCAGGGAAGAGAGTGATTTCATCTCTCCCATGAAGTTACTGGCAGCAGAAGCTGTATGCACTGTCAGGCGCTGTGCATCTCCAGCACTGAGAGAGGAGGGCGGGGGGAGGATGGGGGAGCTGAGCTGGCAGTCTTCAGGCAAAACTGCAGCGTGCACCCTGGGAGCCAAGGCAGCCCAGCAGATATAAGGGATGACGAGCAGGCTGGAAAATGCACACACAGGTTCTTCCAACTTGTGCCTTTGGGTGGTGTGGCAGAATGCCAGATTCTGCTCTGTGTCCAGAACCCTGCGAGAGCACCAGGGAGGTGGTGACTGTGGCCTCCTGCTCTCACAGCCCCTCAGCCGGTGCTGGAGGCTGCTCATTTGTGAGCCCTGCTTGCTTGTGCCATTGTCTCGTTTGTCATCAAGCGAGAACTACACCTGCTGTGGGGATGCATGAGAGAACAGGATGTTATTTATGGAGCACCGGAGCTCTCCAGGCTTGTGACAACGGTGTCCAGGCCATCTGGGGCAGCAGCGTGTGCTGGGAGGAGATGTTTGTAAGATAGGACTAGCACATGTTGCGGTTTATGTTACTCCCCTCTGAAGTCCACAATGGCCCCCACAGGGGAGAGGCACCTCCCACCCACCTAGAGATGCCAAGCCTCTACTAAAACCAGAGCCTGGTCCTAGGGCCCAGCCCAGCAGCACTGCCACTGGCAGAGTCTCTCTGGGGCTGACAGCAAACAGCATGATCACTGCTCAGCTACTGCTAGTGTGTCTGGCAGCAACAGCAGGGTGCAGAGCTATGACCAGTGTGGCCAGACTTCCTTGTCCTTACCTTGGTCGTTGTCTCCAAAACGATCTCCTTGTGCAGCAGCTCCACCACCATTTTCACGTGGCCCTCCTTGGAGGCCAGGTGCAAGGCGTTCAGCCCGTTCTGGAGGAAGCAAAGGTGGGAGTTAGTCATCATTTGGGGATGGAGCTCTCTGGGGAGCACCCTATTCTGAGCTCCTGTGCAGACATGACTGCGGGCACTTGGCCCATGCTGGAGAAGCTCCAGGCTGGTGGGGCAGGAGCCACTGCCCTGTCCTTGAGCCCTGCACTGACGTCCAGCACACCAGCCATGGTGCCACAAGCAGCTCCATGCTGCCAGGAAAACTCCTCACAACTGAACGCTGAGTTGCTGACTAATGTTGGAGGTTTCTCCATGAGCAAAACATGCAGCCCATGTAGGCAATTTCCTACGGATGGTGGTACCACAGCTCCGTGTTTATGTGCTTGAGGCACAGGAACTCCTTCAGTCCTCCCTGCTCATGGCACATCCCTCATGTCAACTCCTGTCTTTGCTCAAGTGACTTTTCAGGGGTGCCCCTCCTCACAGTCAGGTTTTTCACACCTAAAGCACAGAGATGAGCTTTGTGCACAGCCTAGAGCAAGGATGCACCACAGCTGCTGTGTAAGTGCACAAGTGCACACACAAACTTTAACATTTACACAGACAGACGTGCAGTGAGAAGCCCTGCTTGGAACAATGATTTTATCAAGCAGCAGCCAAATTTAATTCACAGTAGTTTGTGAGCTTCCAGGCCAGACGCTGGCTTCTCCCTGGCTTTCAGACTGCCCACCAGTACCCCATCCTGCAGCCCATGGTGGGCTTTGCTCCCCCAGAGTGCAGCCGCAGCAAAGAGTGGAGAGAAGGTGTTGGCTGTGTCACTGTTAAGCTCTACCAGATTCAGGAAGCTCCCAAAGAGCTAAAGTCACTTCTCAGGAACACCTCTGTGTTCCCAGTTTAGCTTGTCTTTTTCCTGCATGTGGAACCTGAAGAGCAGAGGACTGGTCAGTGCCCCTTCAGCATCCCTGGGTTATCAGAAGGAGGGGTGCCAGGCCAGACAGCATCCTCAAGGCTACTGAGACAGCTTCTGCTCTGTTTTTTCTGACACTCTCTTCCACTTCCCAGAGGTGTACAAAAGGGCTGAGATATTTGCTGGAAAAGAGGTTAAATACCTGCAGGCATTTTCAGATGCCACTTTTTCTCCTCGTCCCTCACTTCTCCCAGGTGGATATGCTAGATTTACTCACCCCTACACAGTGTTGTTGCACGGCAGAGAGGCGCTCCTGCCCAAGTACTCCACCTCCCAACCATGTGTTTCAACTCCTAACTGGAAGGTCACTTCACAGAAATGCTTCATCCCCACCTAAATATTGGTAGGGGAGCAGAAAATGCCCAGAGAGGCTCAGTTCCAGGCCTCAACACTGCAGTTAAACTCAGAACTGCTTCAAGAGTGTTGTCAGACTGGAAGAGGGTTTTCCATTCTTTCTCACTCAAAGCACCAGCTGCCTAGAATGATAGCTGAAGAGTCACAGATTCTTTTGCTCAACTCTGATTCCAGCACAAAGAGCAAAAATCTAAAACCCCAAAGGCTTCCTCAGCACACCAACTCCAGAGTTCTATCAAGCCTCAAGCACAAAACACCTGCTTCCAAGGGGAAATGAGGGGGAGTGCTGTGACACCCACAGAACAGCGCCACTGAAAGGAAATGCTCCCCAACCATGTCTGGCTACACTGTCCATCTTCTCTGGCCAAGCCCCATTTCTTTGACAAAGACACACCTACACAACCCCATACAGATAATCTGACACCATTACCTCACAAGTCAGATAAGTGATAAGTGCCCACAGACATGCAAACTTTCTCTCAGTTACACTCAAACGTAACCAACAAATGGAGAGCAAGGCCACAGATGCTCAGCTGCTCCCCTCAGCCTGTAAGCCCTTTTGCACAAAGGATTCATAAATAATAACCTTTTGAATGCTATAAACCTGTGACAAATCATTAACCTGTAACAAATAGTTGTGCAATAAGCACAGAAGATTGCTTCCATTGATGGCCCATCGGTATTTCTGCTCCAGGAACAGCACAGGTTGTTTTGCACATTTGCTTTGGCATGACAGCTCATCCGACCCAAAACTGCCACAGGATGTGTGTAATTTGAAAGGTGCTGTATTTTCCTCACCAAATGCTGCAAATAATTCCAAGAAATCACAGTCACTGGCTATCAATGTGACAAATGCAGCCCTATAGAATAACACAGAGACTTCACGCTTAGCCTGTCCCAAAGCAAGGACCTACTCTGGACTGCCCATCAGGACTGGCCACCTCAAGAATGACCATCTCCTGGGCACCCACATGACATCATAGTCTGTTCCCAGCTGGTGAGAGTCCTGGCAGCAAGGTGCACACATCCTCAGTCCTCCAGCTCCTCGTGGATGAGATGGGACCGTGCCGGAATTTGAAACACGAAGGGTGGGTGATGGAGACCCTGATGCAGCCATGAAGGGGGTGAAATCAGCGGGATGAAGATCAGATGGCATGTCGAGGTCTCTGAACTTGGGTAAGAATACAGGGCCTGTGGGATAGGTCTGACCACATATATCCCTCTTTATTCTATACAGGACATGTGAGGTTGGACCTTTCCCACAGGTCTGATATTCCTCAGAAGGAAACCCCAAAGTGCCATCTAACCTCAGGGTGATAGCAGGAACCAGTGCAAAGACATCACTGAGAGAAGAGCCTCATACTGCTGTAGCCATCGTCTTTCCATTAAAGTGTTAAATGCCCTCAGATTTTCCAGCACCAGAAATCTGGCTGGAAACAGGACTTGAAGCCGGTCAGTGGAGATAGCTGATGACAGACCATCTCTTTTGATGAGGAAGAAGTTCAAAGCCATCATCTTTAGCTTGTGGATGAGCCACTCTGATGTAATTCTTTACAGAGTCCTCTCCAGAACCCCATACCCCTCTGGGCTAGAGCGTTACAGGACCAGTGGATGTAGAAATCCTCCCTCTGCTTTTAGGCTTGCTGTTGAAAAGGTGTGAATATGCAGGGTGCCCTCTGCTTGCCCTGTGGGGACTGTCCCCTGAGCTGCACTGGCTGCCGCAGGGTGCAGATCAGCAGGTCTGAGCTTCACTCGGTTTGGGGACTTGATACTGGAACAGATGAGTGTGCCTTTGTGCTACCTGCTGAGTCAGGCTCCCCAGCAGCACCACTGCTCCAGAAAGCAGTGACAGCACAGCCTGTCTGCTCCCCCTGCCCAGCCTAAGCCCCCCAAATCTGTCCCTACAGCATCCGCCCCAATTCGGGCTCAGCCACTTGCATTTGGCAGCTACACAGTTACAAAATGTTCTGATGATGATGATGTGCAAGCAATTCCTCAGCGCCTGCAGCTCTTTGCTCCTGTACAAACCTGTTTCTGTGCAGACGAGGAGGGCTCCTCCTGCCCGACACCTCCCAAACCACCACAACTGGCATTTTGCAAACATGCACTGTTTGTGATAAAATGCATCTTCTAGGAATCCAAAAGCCTCAGCACTGCACCACTGCAGGCGAGGGGAATTACCCCCAAGAGCCATTCCTGTGATGTTCCAGCATTGTGCTACTCTTCACAGCTATCTGCTCTGCGCTCTGAGAAGCAGCTGAGCTCCTTCCAATTGTCCCATTTGCCTGTCACACTAAAGGATCCCTCTCTGCTTACCTGTTAATATCCTTTGCGATGCTCCAGCCAGTACATCCAGGCTCCCCAGATCTTTATAGCTATTGCTGCACTCCTGGCCCCAAAGGCAACTGCTCCAGGTTTGTCCTCTGGTCAGTCACATTTTCACATGAACTAGAGATAGTACCAGAAGCCCTGTGTGTTTCACCTACCTGGTTACAGGTGTTAATATCTACCCCATTCCTGAGGTGATCCAAGGCTTTGTCCAGGTTTCCAGATCTTGCAGCTCTCAAGAAACTGGTTGCAGCATCGGCCTTGGGGACAAAAAGAAAAAGCATGAAACTCAGAGCCTCCTTCTTCTCCCCCACCACCAGCACTGGGTCAACTCTTTGCTCAGCTGCAGAGAACAAAACTACACAGACCAGGCAGAAAAGGCAGAGGCCAGGCAAGTCACAGTGGGAGCTGCTGGGACAGACTGAGGTGCCCCAAATCAGAAAGGAAGAAGAAGGGCTGAGACCTGGACTTAAAGTGAAGAGCATTTAGACAGTGGGGCAGAAGGTCTGCAGCGTGTCCCATCACACTATGGCGCCAGTAGGAAGGGAGCTCCTGCCACCAAGACAGCCCCCCTTAGCCCAGGGAGCCCTCTGTGCCTGGGCTGAAGAACTAATCTATGGAGCTGTAATGAGCCCACCCCTACCCTCCTCCAGAAGCCACTGGGTAGCAACAGCAGTGAGCTCAGGCACTGGCACCAGGGACAACAGCCCCAGCTGAGCACCTCACAGCTGTGAAAGTCACCACTCTTTTGACAGTCCCTCCCTGCTACACCACAGCCAGCCCAGGCAAGGTACTGCAATACTTTCAGCAACACTACTTAACAGTGTGAGGCAGCAAATGGAGACAATGGTATGGCTCACTAGAAGCTGGAGAACAGGGTGGAAATGCAGTGATGTGCATCCGTGAGTCTGGGAACTTGGACTGGTAACTGGAGCTGGTATGTGCCTGCTCAGGCCAGCCCAAAGGGCTCTCTGCAGCCAAGCACCACAAGACATCCATGGCATGAGTGCAGAACATACTCCTGTGTCTTCAGCTCCAAGAGAAAGTCAGAACCCCTCTTGTACCACTCACATCAGGACTGACCAAGGGACCTCCTGTGCTAGGAGAACTTCTGTTCTGCCACCCCAAGCCATCCTGTTTCACCCACAGCCTGGTTGCAGAGGAGCATCCAGAATTAGGCAGCTCCTGGACAGGAGCTGGAAGCAACACAGCCGGAGACAAAAGCACTGGAGGCATATTAGGGTGGATGATGCACCACACAGGTTCAGGGCTCCTCACTTCCCTCCTCTTTGCAGTCTCAGACATTTGAATTGGGACTTTGGAGCAGCACAACTCAGATGCCTTCTGGTCTCCTCCATCTGCCTCCCCCAGCTCATCCTTTCTGCCTGACACTCCTCCCACAGAGAAAGGCAGCCATGTCCTGGGCCCATTAGGACCCTGTTCCCTGCTGTAGAGGTAAGGCCCACAGACAGGGTGACCTGGGCCTGCTGGGCCAGGCTACCACCACAGTGGCAGGGTGCCATGGCCCCTCTGGGGCAGCCCACGGGTCAGAAGGACAGGGGGTGGAGGGCAGCAGCACCGTGCCCCATCACGGGGCGCAGCCTCCGCGTGCAGGGGGAGCACGTGCTGATGGCATGAGCTCCTGCTCCAGCTGGCTCTGCTTGCTTCCACCTCAGAGCAGAGCCCCAGCCACCAGGGAAGAGCCCCCAGGTTCACAGCAGAGCTGTGGCTTTGGAAGGCTGTGAACACAGAGGAGGCACAGCACCTCAGTGCTCTGCTCACACAAGGATCAGCTGCAAGAGGCAGAAGGCAACACCAGCGTTGTGCTCACAAGTGCACATTCACACTCTGAACTCTGCGTGCTGTCTGCGGTCCAGTGAGGAAACACTGACAGCTTCAAGCAACAGGCTGAATGCAAAGAGCTTTTCCAACTCCAGACACTGCTAGAAGCCTCTGCTTCTCAGGTCAGGATCAACCAGGCAGCAAACCCTGGGAAAATCAAAGCACAGCTCAGCCAGGCTCTGTCATCCATGGAACACACATGGAGCTCTGAAGATTAAGTGGTAAAACTCTACACGGCCCTGCAGTAAAGGGGCTCCCAAAGCCCCAGCACACCCAGCAGCAGAGAGTACAAGCAGAAAGCAAGCAGAAAAGCAAAGCAGAGGTCTCTGTGGGCATGAAGGAGAAGTGTGTTGAATACTCACAGCCGTGTCTGGACCGGACCTGCCCTTTCGTGCTGCCATAGTCCGGCACTCCAGCTGAAACCTGAGCCTGGTGTCCCCTCTCTCCCTCCTTGGTTATCTACTCCCCAGCTTTGAGAGAGCCAGTAAGTTACATTGCATTCTATCTAAAAATACAGGCTCCGTCCTCTCTCCAATGCAGACCCTGCAGAGATCGCCAGCTGCTAATGGAATTTGTTCATTTTCTCTCCATTATTGTGTCAGACAGGATATTTAATACCAAGCCACCTCCGGAAAGCAAATGACTGCTGCCAAACGCAGGGAGGGGGTCAGAGCTGCAGGTACCACCTCAGGAGCAGCAGAGGAAGAGCAGCCTCACAGATATGCCCGGGAGCCTGGCAACTCACAGGTAACTCCTGCCACAGAGGAGAGGGGTTGGAGTTCCCTCCTGACCCTCTGGATGCTGGGGCCCAGGCCTTGGAAAACATGACAAGGTTGGAGTGTGTCAGAGGTGCTGCCCTTTTGCTCCCCATGCTCAGCATGCACCTTCCAGAGATGCACAGAGAGATGCAGGGCATCAGAGACCAGCAATCCGACCACACATTCCACCAGAGAAGATGGAATAGCTCTCCTCCAATGGTAAAAGCAGATCCACAGTCATATTGTGCTTCTGATGTCAGGCTGAGCGATGGGACTGCCTGCCTATTGCTCAGGGCAATTCTCTCCCCAGGAAACAGAAGCACGGGCTGGGTCACTGCCATCTCCTGAATTTCAGCAAAAGGGAGCACTGGCAGCAAGAAATGCGGAGACCCCGTGAACACAAGTAGATGTGCACATGGAGAAGACACACACACATCCCAGCCAGCACCATCCTAACTCCCCCAGCCACAGACACACGCCTTGCAGGTATCAGCACCTGCTAACAAGCACAAAGCATAGCACAGCCGTGCCTCATGCACACACAGTCACCCTCTGTGCCCCAGAACACAGAGCAACTGCTTCAGAAACTGCCTCTGCTGATTTCCTTTATTTGGAGTTTGCAGAGTTTCTTTCCATTCTCCTTTGCCTTCCTACCAATTTTCCAGGAAGGAGATATTCCAGGGGAGGAAATCAGCTGCCTCACTTGCTGTTGTGTACCTCTTGCCCTCCTAGGCAGCTGCTAAATCCTATACACGGCATCATGCTCTACAGGCTTGCAGACATCCAAGCGGTGAAGTGTCAGGAGGCTGCTGCCAGCAATTCTGCAAGAGAGAAGCCTCAGATCCGGACTTCGTTAAGTGCTCCAAGACCTTCTAAAGTCAAAAATACAGCACAGCACATCTGACTGTGCTTCTACTCTCCTTCCCTTTCTTTTCCTTCAGAAAAAATTTCCCCTTGTCTGCTGATAATCTAAAATTTTCCCTTTCCCTCTGTCCTGGTTTCAGAGTAAAATTTTTCTCATGACTCCCTCTCCTGGCCCTGAGTAGAGGCTTCTTCTGTTCCTTTTCCCAGGTGTTCTCCTGCTCTCAACGCATTAATGCCACTAGCCTAGAACCACATGAGCCCATTGCAATGCAGATGCAATGGCCAAGGCGATAAGCAACAGGGAAGTCAAACCAGAGGCTCAGGCTGGATTGCAAGGGCTGCAGTCAGAGGTTCATAAGCCTGCTGGGTCTGGCTGAAGTCAGTGTCCTACTCTAATCTCTTCTGGCAGTGCCTTCTCTCACTCACACCCAGGGAGGAGCTCCCACCAGCTCCTGCTGCTCATCACTGATAACAAAAGGGAGGGTCTCAGCATTGCCTCCTCCTGTTAAAGGTGGCCACACTTGGCAGGAGCCCACCCTGTATGAGCTGCTAAATGCTGTAAGTAGATGATTTCCAAGTACAAACGAGTCCAGGGACTTGTGCTGATCTCACAGTGTTTTCTGGGACAAAAACACAAGTCAAGAAGCAACTCAGCACACTATTCCAGCCTGGCACACATGCATCCTGCTGCATTGCCCTCTTTACCCTGTCTGCCCACCTGTCTCTTCAGCCAAGCTGACACACACTCATGGAGCAGCAGACAGGAGGTCCAGCAAGGAGAAACCCGAAGGCTGGGCAGCACACAGTCACCCCAACAGCCAAAGAGCCCCAGGACTGGCAGCAGGATGCAAACCCCAGTCCTGGCACCAAGCCATAAACTGCTATACATTGCCATATATTGCATCCTGTCCAGATGCTGTGAAAAGGTCCAACTCACATGACTCAGAGGTCATCCAGTAACTTCCAGCTACTAGTGCCAGTGTCCTGGGACCTAAAGTCAACGCTGCCAGCTGAGGACGTGTGGTAAACCCTTGCCAAGGGCAACAGCCCTTGCCATTTGCTTGGACACTTCCTTGCTCATATGGGCTTGTGTCCAACCGTGGGCATGATCCTCACCTTTGAGGCATTATTTCCAGCAGAAACACCAAAACCTCACATCAGTGTAGTGGTTTGCTTTTAAGTAACTGTCCAACCTAGGAATGTCTCTGGAGCCAATGCTCATTTGGACCTCTCTGCCTTGCAGATATCCAGTACACAGTTCTGCAGGTGATAACCTCAATCCTTTCTCATCAGATGTGAAGAATTTGTCAGTCCTCAAAACACACTAAAAGAGCTGCTAAGATTAAGAGCAGGTAGGGATAACACCTAGGGTCCCCATAGGATAACCAGGGAAGATCAGGAGATTCAACTCAAAATGCTCAGAAACAGAAGCCATACTGTCTGTCTTACAGGAACTTTCTCTCCTATCTGTACTAACAGAAACTGGATGCTCTCATTGGGCCCTGCAGCAGAAACAAAACCTACTGGCAGGTTTCTCCCTGCTGAGTAGAAGGCAGCATTCAGCAGAATACAGCATCTCCAGAGAGGCCACAGTAGCAAAGCCTCAGGCAGTCAGCCAGCAGAAGACAGAGAACAGGCAGATACTGCAAACCCAGAAGAAAGAGAAAAGCAAAAGCACTGGGAAAATTCATCTGATGAAAGGATAAATCCAAATGCTTAAATTCTATTCTTTCATCATCCTCACCCCTATCCACATGATTCAAGACAGATAAATCCATATACCCAAGTTCTATTCTCCCATTATCCTCACCTCTGCCCACATGATTTAGCACAGGTCTGCAGATCTTAATAGGACTGATGAGAGTCAAGGCACAAGAAGTCATCTGTGGAAGGCATCTGCCAAGCGAGTTTGTTCTCATTTCATGCACCAGCCTGAGTAAACCCTTTGTCCATGCTCCTTTCTGCTTAGTGGAGATTTCACAACTGCCCCAAGCATGTACCACAGAGGCTGATATGACCCGCAGAGATCCCCAGAGCAGGATGCAAGGGGGAGCTCAACCATCTCACAGCAGGTAAATCAGAGCATGCAGGAAGTGAAAGATCTGTTAATGTTCTCATGCAAAGGATAGAGCTGGAGAAGAGCTCGGCACAACTGGCAAAGGAGAAATCCTGAAGCAGAAGAAGAAGGGAAGGAAGGCCCCTGGCAGGTTTGTGGGAAGGGAAGCAACCTGTCAATTAGCATTTTTCCAGTGCAGAAGAGAAGGCAAGCTTTCCTGCATCAGACTGGCCTCTCTACCATACACAATGCTCCACCATTACGTAATCATGAGTAATGAGCTTTTGGAAAGCCCATTTTTGTGCACCCTTAACAGGAGAGTAAGTTCTGGACTGTGACTCTGACTGGTGGTGCAGGTCAGAGGCAAGGTTAACTCAGTCCCTGCTGAGCATTTTCAGATACAAATGACATCTGCGTTTCCACCTGGCTCCTTCCTCACCCGCTCCTGGGTCTGCTTTGCTGGCTGCTCCAGCTGGAACAGGTTCAGAACTGTGAGGAGGGCAGATATCTCAAACAGCTTAATCTGCACAGAGCAAGGCAGCAAGGAGCTGCCCCTGCACAGCAGACTGATCCTTCTGATAAGGATCCCCTGGTGGGCTGCAGCCTACAGCTCTGTGAAAGCCTGCAGTGCCTGTCTGCTGCCTAATGGGTTTTCTAAGTAATGTGTTCAAGATCTTGTTCTGTCATTTGCAAACTATCACTTTCCCTTTGAAGTACAGTGCTGGGTCCAGCAGCAGTGGAGAGTAGAGAGTGAAACAGGGGCTGGTCCAGAGACCTGAACAGGAAAAGGAGACCAGAACATCTTTCCTTTCACACAGAGCCAAAGAGAGGAAAGAATTAACACAGCTACTGTTCCTGCTAGCTGAGGCCATGCACACCCAGGGGAAAGCTGTCACTCTCCTTTGTTGTTAGCAGGAGCCTGTGCTCTCTGCATATCCTGAAAAAGAAAAGCTATTTTTACCTCATCAAAAAATATATAGACTGTGACTGGAGATAATACGTGAGAGCTCTTTGCTCAAGCACTACAGCTCTTCTAATAACATAACATTTACAGCTGCTGAGAGAGACGCAGCAGCACAGCAACTGCTTTCTATCTCCTACTTTCCTGATGCTCTACCTTTTTTGGACCACGACATGGTTCAGGCACATCTGTGCAATAAACACTGGGGAGCTGAGAGGGCTCTAACACACTGCCACTGCAAGAGGGGAATCAGAGACGTGCTCTGAGCCTGCCTGATGTCAGCCTGGGACTAAGACATGGCTTCTGGCTCAGCCTCAACCTGCCCTGGGCTCTGTCAGTGCCCTCATGCTCAGGTGAGATGCTGGAGTCCATATCATACCATCAGGGTCTGCCCTGGTGCCCTGTGGAGAAGTTTCCTTTTCTTTCCTAGTGATGCTCACAAACTGCTCCTGATTTCTGCAGCCTGTTCTGACTCATTCCCTACCTCTCCTCCAGCAGGACTAGTCCACACCTGCTTTGCCTGCCTGCATGAACAGAAGTGCTTAGCAGGAGGCTTTCTGCTGAGATCTGCAGGCTGACTGCTCTCACAGTACAGTCCTTGTGCTGTGGCTACCATAGATTTACTGTCTTCAGCCTTCAGCCAGGCTTGCCTGGCCAGCCCTTGGGGTGCAGCCTCTGGAAGCCATGCAGGGAAGAAAGCACTGACAGAAAAGCACCAGAAGCACAGGCCTGGTAACAGATCTCTGCCAGCAGCTCCCTGGTGAGGACATGTGAGCAAAGCCATTGCAGCACAGCCACCTGCTCCACAGCAGAGCTAGCACAGCACTCTGCTGAGAGAGAAACATCCTCCTGTGCACCTGTCCCAGGCCCCCACACGGGTAAAACAAAAAAGATGACAACACAGGAATCAACATTTACCATCAAAAAAACACCTGGGGCACCTCCCTTCTCCCAGTAAAGCAGTGGTGAGAAGGACAAGGCAAATACAGCACCGAGGTTTCAATGCCAGGCACTGTCACTGGCTCCAATGATGACTTTGGGCAAGTTAGCAATGACCTAAGAAGGGCAGCAAGCCCTTCCTGCCAGTCTGAGGTCCATTTAGCAGCAACTGTTTGGGGAGAAGAGGCAGTGTCTTTGGACTGAAGTTCATATTACCAGCTGGAATATACCTAAACTCCCTTGTGCAAACCAGCTGACCTGATCCCTCTCCCCTTTTGCAGCCCAGCGAAGCCCTGACCATGCCCAAGTACTCACCCTCAGGTAATGCATGCATGTCATCACTGCAGGAGAAGGTCAGCTCACCCTGGACAGCCAGGGTCTGCAGCTCCGATCAACACACTTATGCTGAATGCTGCAGCCAAGCCAAGCATGAGCAGGCTGGAAGAGGTTTATCAGCAGCAGGACTGCACCCTATCACCACTCACACACCTGACTGCAAGGCAGCACAGCAAGGAAGCTCCTGTCTGGAGTCTGGAGATTATGGGTTGTCCGACGTCAGGAACCTGGGGAGAGTTGCGGGCTGGGCACAGTGTTTAGTGGATGTCATGCCTGAGCCACACTTCATAAACATGTCTGTGAGCTGTTATCAGGGAGGAGCCCGTGTGCATGAACCCTCTCTTCATATAGTACGAGGGAAGATGAAACTTCAGCAATATAAAGCAAAATGAAACAGCTCTGTGGCCAGAACCACACCGTCTCTTGGCCTGTGCCACACAAAGCAGGCTGGGCTGGAGACAGCGAGCAGAAGACCTCAGGTTTTTCACAGGTCCCTGCAGACCTTGGCTGGGCACAGTCCCAAGTGGAGGACACCGAGATGGAACTGGAGTGACAAATGAGCTCTAGTGACAGCAGCTCCAGGCTCTCTGTAGGGCCTGGAGCCCACTACAGTACCATGAACGCGCCCCTTCCCCCCTTCTACCTGCACAGCAGACTCCTGCTCCAGCATCCCTTCAGGAGATCCTTGCTTGCAGCAAGAAGGCAAGGGGTCCACAGTGGCTGGTGCATGCCCTCTCTGAAAGACACGCAAGGGAGTCACAGCAGTTGTCCCAAGGCACAGACCTCCTGGAGACCGCTCCCGTCCCACCCTTTCCTTGTGCTCCAGCCGGGCTGACCCTGCAGAGCACTGAGTGCCTGCCTGGCAGGACTCACCCCTCTCACTGCTGTTTTGCCTGTCCCATCTGGGCTCCGGATGCTAAACTGGAGCCAGCCTGGCAAAGGACTGGGGGCACTGCAGGGGAGCCACACAGCTTGGTTTCTGTTTCCAGCTGCCCTTTACCTGGCCCTTTTTGCCAGTTCCAGAGTCAAGAAGGCCAAGGTGCTTCCAGCCAGTTACTGTGGCCAAACCAGTGAATGCACAGCCATGAGGTGATCACACCTGGAAAGCCCTGGAAAGGCAGTATTTGGACAAATACAGCTTGTGACATTTGTAGCTTTGAGAAAGAAGCAACTGCTTTGCCAGCTGTATCTCTCTAGGGAATTTCTATAAAACACCCCAGCCCACCACCAGAAAAGCTAATATGAGCTGAGAGGTAGGAAAAGTAAATCAATAGAAAATGTTAGGATGGCAAAATGCTTTGCATTACATAGAAATTGAGATTTTTATACTGAGCAAAGACCAAGTTTAGCATTAGAGTCCTTACCTCAGTCTAGGGAGAACACCTTCCCTTTGTCCAGAGTCATTCAGCACTTCATTGGCAGTCTAGATTCCCTCTGATATTTGAAATAGAACAGACTCCACCTTCAGTTCAGGTAGAGCTCAAATGTTTGTTGCCAAAAGGATGGGCACTGCACCTGCTGGCTGGCTGGCACACTATATGTGCTCTAAAAAGTGCTGCTGCTCTGAACCTCCAGCCAGGGTCTACCAGTGCCTCAGATCCTGCTCCCACTCCCCTCAGCTCTGTAGCTGCATGTCATGAATGCAAACACAAGTCCACACTCTGACACAGGCCATTACCAGCCAGAGCTCATGAACCAATTCAACGTAATATTCCCTCAGCATAATGCAAACTTTCTCCAGATCCAGCATCCACCAGGAGGGTGTATACACTTGACAAAGCCCTAACCTGTGCTCTACAATCCAATTGGGGTTACCTCCTAGCATACCTCAGGGAAAAGCAGCATTAGAGTGCCCATGAGATTGCCTCCCTCACTCCTCCCATTCTGAGATTCAGTCTGGCTTTGCTTTGTGCAACCTCTGGCACTGGTGACTTTCATAAACCCAGAACAGTGAAACTCAAGCATGGGCTAATCCCCTGGGCTGCAAACCTTTTAGCCAGTCTCAGACTGGCTCAGTCCTACAGATTTCTGGCAATCCAGTGATGCCTCATACCCTCCACAAGGATGGAGAGGGGACAGGTAAGCCCTGTGCACGGAGCTCACCTTTGCCTCGGGCACAGGACTCCCTCATGCCCCCTTTGCCCATAGCCACAGCAGGGTGCCAGGAAGGAAGGACTGTGACTTGTGCAGGGTAGGAAGCAGCTGTGGTGACCCTGGAGTCTGGAATGGTGACCATGTGGTGCTGTGCCAGACACAATAAGATGAAATTGCCCCAGGTCCCCACCACTGAGGCAGAACTTTTCACCACAGTGAGGAATGAGAGAAGTGCCTAAATACAACATGTCTGCTGGTCAGAGCTCCCCTGACAGAGAAATATTACCTTTAGGTGTGATCCTGGCAAGTCTGGCCAAGCCACAAAGTCTCTCTTCCCCACTAAGAGCTGGAGTTTTGCCTGCAAACAGCCCTCAGCAACTTCCCCACAGCTCAGAGCTCAGGTCACTGAGGTGTCCTCGGCTGTTTGTGACATTCACATGGGCTGGCAGATCACTGACTGCAGCAGACCCCTGGATCTTGAGGCAACTGTGTGGAGTTCACAGCACTAATGTCGCTATTAGTCACATACCTGTAGCTCTAGAAGTAAAGGCTATTTTGGGAGCGTGAGTGAAGGGGATCCTGTGGGGTGGGAGGCACCTGGCAGTTTCCTCCCGTCCCTGAAGCTGGGGGAGAACAGAGCACTTTGAGTATGTAACACACTAAAAACCATTTCTTTCCCAGGCTGTTTGTGAAGTTGGTGCAGGCTCCACCTATAAGAAAACTCGTCTCTTTGCTCCATTAATTGCTATCCCTAGTTAATTGTAATTTCCTGAACACTTCCCACTGGTGCCTCTAATAGATCTTATTCCCCATTACCACCTCCCCTGAGACATCTCCAGAAGTTCCCTCTAACTGTAGACAGGTGAGTGGCATGTATGAGTGCTGAAAACTTGTACCTCAGAGCAACTTGCTTTACCAGCAGTTTGTCACTGTTATCTTGCCTATTATATCTAACAGGAACACCTTGGCAGTTCTGGAGAAACCAACACTATGGGCACAACCCTGTCTGAGAAATCAGAGCCTGTGAGAGCTTGAAAAATGACAAATACAACCCTAATAAATGAACAGCATTTCATTCCAAAAGCTCTTTCCATTTTCATGAAAACACCTCAAAAAAAATAAGGTCTCAGGCAGTTCCTTAACACTTAAGTGTTTCCAGAAGCTGAACTGAGATTGTCTGGGTTGCTCATTCCCCAAATTTTATTCTTCCCCTCTCCTTAGTGACATCTGAGCATATGATTGTCACCACAAAGCCTTCAGAGACAACTGAAGGAGCACTCAGTGTCATGTTGTACTCACAAAAGCTAGCACAGAGTTAAACTGCAGCTCTGCAAAGGGACATTATTCACACTAGAAAAAACAGAAATATTGTCTAAAAAAGAGCAAATTCTTGTTGACAAGAAGTGACCAAGAATTACAGTGAATAAATAACAACCTCTGGGCACCCTTGTGAGCTTTTTTTTTTGCAAGCCAAGGTTCCAGTACTCTCTTACGTGCTGTTCCCGGGATGCTATAATACTTATCATACCCACATGAAAACTAATTTCTCCCTCTGCTGTCCTGAGACAGCTCCTGGGACGAGGCTCATCATCCCTGGTGCCTCAGTGCTGTTGCATTCCGGGTTCACACCTGAGATGAAAACGTTGAATTCCAGCAGCAACTGCAGACAGAGTCGGGGTGAAGAGAAGCTCTGTCTGAAATTTAGAAGGCAGAGGTCTCTGAAGAGAAATAGTCCTTCTGCTACAAAAAGCCTTTTTTTTTTTTTTTCAAGATCCAAAGTTCTGCCTCTGACCTTTGGAGAAACTCTTCAGCTGTGTGATGATATAGCTGTAAAGGAATGCAAGGCTCCTTCCTTGGTTTTGGTATCTGCCATGTAACCAGAGAAGTGGCTGCCCAGAACCAGGCAACTGCTGGCTGCTGCCAGTCTGTCCTCAGCTGCTCTTCCTTTCATTTAAAGGAATGAAGAGTGTAATGTGTGCAGCAGAGAACCTTAAACACATCACCTTGGAGAAGAATAAATAACATAAAAATGGGCTTTAATATTTTGAGGAAGCTGTATGTGCCTTTGCACAGGGGAGGAAACACAGCCCCTTCTGAACTCAGCCACTTGAGAAATGATGCCAGGATGAGTCCAGGGCTGCAGCCACTGAAGGGAGCTGCTCCCCCCTGAGCACTTGCAGTATCCTCCTGGTGCAAGGACATGGATACACATGGGTTCATCTTACTGCAGCATGTCCCCTTTCTCCTTAGAGAGGAAAACACTCCCTGTGCTCCTGTCACCTGCTGAGGCTCCCAGGACCAGCCAGGCTCCCAGGTTCCAGTCAGCAAGCTATTATCTCAGGAAACGTCAATATCGTTTTAAAGCTGAGTCAACAACGGAAGCTGAATAATTTAAATGTTTAGCAATTCTGCTACTGCTGCCCAGCCATGGATAACAGCAGGCACACAGAAAAACAGTGGCGTTCTCCCTGTTGGGAGAGAGCAGCAGTGATGCAGGCATAAATAAGTGGATAAGGATGCTCTGCAGAACTGAGATAGATGCTGCAGCTCAGAGCAGCCAGTCCTCAGAACTTCACACAGCTGAGGCTTTGCTTTCCTGTGGTGTTTGTGGTTCTGGCATGGTGACTGCTGACTTCACAGGAAGTCCATCGGTGTCGCTGGTGCTCAGCTTCCAAAGTGCTGGAATCATCAGCCATGAGCAAGAGAGGAAGCATGTGAAGGGTCCACACCAACACCTGCTCTTCACCTCTCTGTCCCAGGAGGAGCTGTGCAATGTGATGTGGCGGGAGGGGGACAAAGATTTGCTGTACACAAATATTCCAGCCCTTGCTCTCTAGCTGCCTCTCCATCTCCTCTGTTGTTAGGAGGATGACAGGGAAGCCAATTTACAGGTACTTCTCCCAAATCAGTCTAAAAACTGGCACGCAGAAGCACAGAACAAATGAAAAGAAACCCAATGGACTGGGTGTGTAAAGCTCAACAGCTGTTAGAAATAAGAAATGTCTTCCTGTCATAGCCTTGGTCTAAGAAATCAGTTCGGCATTTATCAGTTCAGAACTATTTAATCTGTGAGATTCTCAAAGAAAATTCAGAAATACAAATCAAATAGATCTTCTTAAGGCTGTGTTTCTTGAACTGTGGACTGTTGCTGTCAAAGGCATGACTTTGGAGGTGAAGCACACTGCTCTCTTACTCCAAGAGACAGCTGCCTTGTACCAGTACAAGCACAATTTAGTTCTTGGAGAGGAAGCAGTCTAAGCTCCAAACCAAGATGTTTCAGCAGCCTTTTGCCCCTCCCTGCACACATACTGAGCAGACAGACAGCTTCATAGCATGTGCCCCTCTGGCATCTTCCCATGACTTTTCACGTGTTCTTTTTGCTCATCATTTGAACAAGCCAGGCAACACAACTGAAAATGTCATCACATTGATTTATCTTATTTATACTTATTCAAGCATAAAAACTCAGAAAGTCAGAGTAAAGACAAGAAAGAGCTGCAAACCTTTCGAAGGAGAGGAATATTCATGTCCCATTCTTTATGCTAGAGCTTAGTACTTTGCTATCCTGGCTGCAAAGAAGATATCTGCACAGATGAAATTGTTCAGCAACCTCTGCATCCAGCTCTCTTATCCAGTTGACCAGAACACATGTCACCCACAGGATTAGCACTCAGTGTTTGACCCCTCTTAGAGACTAAGCAGTTCTGAGAGCAAAAAGCATCACCTAACTCAGCCTGAATCTGAAAATTCCAGTTCTGGGAACTCAGAATTTGGCATTATGCCCACAATATGGGCCAAGGGCAAATCACTTCTTAATTACTGCTCATGGTGCAGATTTCAGCTTTCATTCAGACAGGCACCAATCTGAAAGACGTAGCCAGACTCTTCTCAGGCTGCAGTTAATCCACCCCAGCTATTGATCCTGGTGGATTCACTGGTCCTGCTGTAACTGCAAGTGAACAGATAACTGAGAGATGCCTAAATGTTATGCCTGTTTGGGAATCTCAAGACAAAGAGATTTCCATCACTTGGCTGCAGTGCATGCCTGGAGGCAGCAGAGACTGACCTCCTGTGAGAAAAGATGAATGCACAGTCCCCACTTGGCAGGCTGCACTCTGCTGCTCTTGGAAAGAAATCTGCTCTGCTCCTGAGCATCAAGCCAGAGAGCAAGAACTCCGATCTTGTCCCACACTTTCAGTGTACCTTTATTCTAAGTCACCCAGCCTGTGAGGTCTGCACTGTACCTAAATACCACAGCCTGTACCCAAATGGTCTTGCTCTGTCATGTTCAGGCAGTTTGACAAAATATTTTCTTCTTTAGTATGCAGTGGCCAACAGCACTGAGATCACAAGTCTGAGGGTTGTCTATTGCTGTGACAGCACAAGGAATAGGCAGGGTGCTCAGAATTACCTGCTTTCCTTCTTCAAACCACCCATCTGTCGCCAGTGCCTGTCTGCACACACACACCACCCCCCAGGGACATCTGCTGTGTGCATGTCCAAGGAAGTCACACGTGTGCCTGTCCCCTCAGCAGATATTGGCCCGAGATGCCAGAGTCACCCAAATGAGTAATGTTCACAGAACAGCAGTGAATTCCCAGGGGCCATTTTACAGCACACAAGGAGGAGAATGGGGCATTTTGCCCAGGACACACAGCTTGACAGACTCACAGGGAGGATCAACAGCAGCCCCTTGACTGTGCTGCTGTCACACGCTACCCACACAGACCAGTATCATATTTTCACAGTGTTTAGAGCTCAGCTTTATGTTCACTCCTGAAAATCCACTGTATCCAGCATATCTGGAGCTGCAGGGGGGTAGAAGAGGCACCTCATGCCAGCATTCCAAGGGCAGGCTTACTGAAGCAGTTTTGGGCTCCTCCAGAGTCAACAGTGGCAGCAGGGCTCAATGCTCAGCTCCCTTCAGAGACAGAGGAGAGAAACGAGCGTATCTTAGGGTATAATTCAGCTGACCTACTTCCACATGTGGCATAGCATGGGAAGGACTCCCTCCTCCTCTCCCAGACTTGGAGGGAGCTGAGGTGAGCAGTTCAGACACAGAGGTCTGCCCCACAGTACTCCTGGGCTGGGGCAGACCATCCCCTCACACAGCACGATGCCCACAATGGCACTGATGTGAGAAGAGCAGCCCCACTCTGCCCAACACACGCAGCAGCAAAATCCCATCCCAGAAACATCCAAATCCTCTCAGCTGCTGTTGCCACGGTAACGCCAGAGCTAGGATCCACCAGCCTTTGATGTTCAGATCTGCTCAAAGCGTGCAAAATGTTTAAAGTGTGAAAAATGCCATTTGGAAGCTGGGGAGCTGTGTGGAAGAGCACCTGGCTGCCCTGAAGATGGAAGGCTCTCCAGGGAGAAAGTGTTAATGGTGTCCAGCACCACCTCATCCTCTGCCACAGCCCGTCACTGCCAGCACGCTGCTGCTTCTGTGCCCCAGCTCACCCCCTTAGGGGAGTTTAATATTTAACATCAGACAAGTGCCATTTCACTGGGTAATCTGGGTTATTAATTAAAAAATCCCCCTTCCCCCTAATGATAAAAACCAGGATGCTGGTACTCCATTTTATCAGTGCTGGGAGCTGAGTCCCATGAGAGTGCTGGCCTCAGAGCCATTAATAGGGAATCTGGGAAGGGATGAACAGCCAGAACAGCCAGCAGAGCCCAGTAAGATGCAGCACAATGCGGTCCCCATCTTCCATTGCACCACAGCAGAGAGGAGGAAGTAATTCCACATGACACCCAAACCGTGCCAGCCGCAGGAGGAGCTGCCGGGCTGATCCCCTCTCCAGGAGTGCACAGAGACCCCCTGCATGGCAAGAACACCTCCGAGCTTATGAGTGCACAATTGCTTACCTTACAGAATTAACACACTTGTAGCACTTAGCACTGTGATTCCCTGAGGATTTGCAGGCACTGTTTTAGTGCTGCCAGTGCCAGGAAATGCTTGACACCCACCCTGCATCCACCTGCCTTACAGAGCTGCCAGGCCAGGGCAGTTCACTACAAGCCAAGAAGCTCTGAAGTGGAGGGGCAGAGAGAAAGATTTGACAGACCTGAGGGACTTTTATGCCAGACTTCTGACAGAATTTGCTTTACAATATCAAACACAGAAACCTGAAGTACTTTCCTACTTCAGAGAGTAGTGTCTCTTCTACCTAGACAACACGTGTCCAGCATTCTGTCATTCCCACCACCTTCATTTTAAGATTTAGCCTACTCCACAGCTGCAAAGTTTCCTTGTATTGTTTCGCCCTCTTGCTAAACTAGTGATCCCATATGCAGAGTAAGAGGAGGCAGCCTTCAGCAGACTACAGAAATGCTACAGAGAGCTCTAGGAGCTGGGGAAACAAGTGGCTTGAAAGAAACAGAATGTAGTTACCTAAGAAAGATTTTTGTTGAGCAGAAGAGTCAATCCATGCACATAAACAGTTTATTGTGAGAAGCATCATAGCATCTTTGACAGCAACTATAGAGGATGCTGGATATCAGGCTCACAAAAGCAGTTCAACCTAAAACTTTAGATTTCCTCCTCTTAACTTCTTGAGAGAGCCTAAGTATCTGCTTTAAAGGGACTACTAATGCTGTGCTTGTCTGTGAATGGAATTAAACAGTAAAGAAATCCTATTATTTCCTCCTTTGACTTCCTCAAGTTCTTTTCAACAGAAAAGACAAGCCATTTTCACCTGCCAGCAGGCAGAGGCTGAGAAACCATTTTGGCTAGGATGCCCTCCGTGGCAGATACGTGAGAGTACCAGTTCTATTCCAGCTGCTTTGCTGTGTTACCTGCTGACCCTGGTTTGGGACATGGGCCTGCCCGAAGCCTCCAGCATTTTACTCTGTCCTACTTTATTGCAACCCTTAGTGCCTCTTCAAAGGCATAACATCCTCCAAACATGTTTCCATGCATGTTTATTCACGCTGGTCTTTAAAAACATAGCCAAAATTAGGTCCTTGTTTTCATGGTTGGGCACTTAAAGAGATTCCTTGATTCTTTGTTGTTTCTTGGCACCTCCCAATCAGATCACTGGCATGTCATATACCTCTTTTAATGTAAATGCAAAAATTATATATATCTATTTTCCAGGCAATTTTTGTCATTAAAAAAGTCTAATATTATCCCAGCAACCTGCAGGCAAAGCTTGGCAGTAAACAGCAGACAGCTTGAGGGTGGAGAGCTGACTGCAGCAGCTGCAGCTCCAGAAAGAGGACAAAAATCATGTTACGTGCTTCATTTGTGGTGTTTATTTTTTTCCCCAGAAATCTCCAAAGAACAGTAAAGGAAACTCTGAAGCCTCTTCCTCTTCTGATCTCTCTTTTTTCCCCTCAGTGTTTTGCGATAGGTTTTTACTGTCAAGAGCAAACTACAGGTTCATATCTTATTACGGTGCATTTTCTCCAGGCAAAATGTTGCATTTATTCCTAATAAAAGAGACAAAACCCACACCACCTCTGCAGAGAACACGTCTGTTGGGACTAAAGCTCTCAATATGCAATGCCCCTTCTCAGTGATGAACCTTATCTCCCAGTTTCATGAGGAAGTTGCATCACTATTGCAGCTGTGAGCAGAGCCTCTCAATCAGCTGCTCCAAGTGTCTTCATATCTTTCTTAGCTCTAAGGCATGACTTTAAAGCAAAGTGAATTAGTGAAAGATGTCAGCTCCTCTTCTCAAATATCTGCAATTTATCCACAGTGTCTGGGTACACAGGGAAGGCAGAATAAAAGTCCCCCATTGACACTGTGCTGGAAATGATGGTGGTGTACACAATGGTAGGCAAGTGCTGCTGATCCCTGTGAAATGTTGTCAGGAGACAGCAAATGCTGCTGCCTCACTTTGTGAATGGAGAGGAGCTGTTGTCGCTGTGCCTAATTGAACTGCTGCTGGCCTTGGAGGACTTCCCTGACAGGTCTGAGAAGCACATCTCACCACCGGCAGGGACGAGTTCACAGGTTCTGAAAAGCAGTTTTCTAATACAGTCCTGGTGGGCAACAGCTATTTTATACTTTTGCCCTGTGATACTGCAGCTCCTCTCACTGCAATCTCAGCTCCACAGCCATTTGACAGCAGGCTGACAGGAAGCATTTTTCCCCTGTCCTCACAGAAAGGGGTCAGCCTGCTGACCAGTGTGCTGCTCTTTAACAGGAGCACATTGCTCTGCATCAGTGCAGTGGCACGTCCAAGCTGCATGTAAAGAGAGTTGCCATGCCATGCTCCACTGAGCAATTCTTGCTTGGACCAAACCTACTGTCACTGTGAGCTAAGATGATTCTTCCAGGAAAAGAGCTGAAGAATGAAAAATCATAGAAAATTAAAGCCTTCAGGACAAATGCCCATGCAGGCATCTCCTAGCACTGAACCCCTGATGCCAAAGCCAGTGTCCAACAGATGCAACTTTTCTTTCAGCATTAAAGATGGGAAGAACTGTAACACTTCCCACTGCAGTAAATGCAACTCGAACATCAAAAGCCAATTCAGTCAGATTTACCTTTCTTAGAACTCTCTAGCACACCACCTCCCTGTAGTCCACTCCCTGTTCCCACTGTCAGTCTGAATACTTTCATTCATCACAAGGGAAATGGAGAGGGGAAATAAATAAAAAATCACTCCAAAATAAGAGAAACTCCACGCAGAGATTCACAAGTCAAGAACACTGAATTATTGAAGTTCAGCATCTTATTTAAGGACACAGTATTTACTACTATAATCAAATCCATGGAAAGCATTTACAGTAGAATATTATTGATTCAAACAGCAGTGTGAGAAGCTACGAGATGTATGTGCATGGTTATAGCACACAGTAAAAGCTTACACTTGAGTCATCAGCAAAGTACAGCTGATTTCCAAGCAGACCAAAGAAAGATCTTTTACTCTTCCCCTCCATATTCAGATAAAGAGCTTGCTACACAGGCAAGAATATTGTTAAAGCCAAACCTGTGTTTCACTCACCCCACACTTGTCTGTCACACCCACCAAACAGCACATTCTCATAGTATTTATCTTATTCTTTGGTGTTGTAATCAGCAAGTCCTGGGAAAGACACAATGCTCCTCATTCCAAGCATGGCATTATGAATGGACTCAATACACTCCATTTCCTGCAGAGTATCTGGACATCTTAGTTTGCTGGAGAAATGACACTGTAAGAAGGTGACAATATTTATTATTCCTTTGCAGAGACTATCAGCCTGGTTAAAAATCAAATATAGTTTATATTCTGCAAAGGGTTTCAGTGTGCTGTTCTCTGCATTTCCCATTAAAAGTTCTAACATAGGCACGTGAATGCACCCTACATAGCCTGCAAAAGCCTGTCACCACAGTGTAGTGACAGACCCCAGCCTTCACTTCTGCTTGCTATCTTGCTGGAGTACCTTTTCTCTTCAGCAGGAATCTTCCCGGTGGCCTGGCCACACACGCACAAACGCGCGCTCCTCTCCTCATCTCTGTATAAAAATAGAAACCTTGTCTGTTTTCTAAATGCTCTCCTGCTGCTGTGTTCTCTCCTTCTGCCTCCCAAGACAATTCAGTGAATACCTGCTGCTTTGTCTGTGCTGTAGATTTTTCACTGAGGATGCAACATTTTGAAGCCACAGATTTAACAGTCCCCTACACTTCCAGGCCCTACACAGAGATGTAAGACTCTGACTTAAAGTTTCACCCAGTCAGCAAAATCTGGTTTGCAAATAGGAAGGAAGCTTGAATTTTTGCTGCTGCTTGCAGAGTTGAGGCTCAAAACATGACATAATCATCTGTGAAAGAAAATGTGAATTTTCAGATGGTTCTGTCATGCTGAGAAGTGCCCTTAGAGAGAGAATGTGTCAAGAACTTCCCTCCACATAGGAAGTTGCCCTCCACTCATCAAAGGTCTTAACAAGGCTGGTCTATTCAATCCAGAGCTAACACCTTCAGAACCTCATGGCATTTTGAGAGCTGGAGGTGAGGACTGCAGTAAGTAGGCCAGGAAACTCAGAAATCTCTACCATCCTTGATCCATCCTTCCATCATACCACCGGTGATGCTGCACCTTTCCAGATTACCACAGAGAAGTTACATTTCTGAAGAACCTTGACACACTTAGACAATTAAAACAAATTAGCATAATTCAGACTAAACTTCTAATTTTAGCACTCTGTAAATCTGCTTTCCTTTGAGCTCAGACCTGGCTTGCTGTAGCTCAGCTTCACCACACTGCAGGCGGTTTCCTATGGTGGGTAGACTAAGCCCACCAGGCTGTCACATGCAGGACTTTTATGAAGGCACTGTCCTTTGTGCTCACCCTCCTGCAAGCATTTGCTCCAGGCATGGTTCCTCCCTGCATTCAGCCAGTGCTCCCCTGGGGCAGACGTCCTGGCCAAGGTGCCAGGCACAGAGGACAGGGTACAGCTTGAAAGAACTTGCTCCTGGAACAGACTTCTGAATGCTACAAGGCTTCAGATACTGCTCACCTCATTTCAGCACAGTGGGCTCACCAAGCACATACAGATGCTGTTATTACCTGAATAATTTAAGAGCCTGCAGAGCAGCAGTGCAGAATAGCACCAACATCCCCTCAGTGCTTTCTCCCTGCAGCAGTGGATTCTGCTCCTACCCAACACCCCTCACATCCAGATGCCTATATGCTGCTCCTGTTCACCCCACCCCATCACGGGGAAAGGAGACAAAGCAGCTCTCGTGCTCGAAGACTCTGCAGGCATCGACTCTGTCGAGCTCCAGCTTGCAGGTGAGATACCAGCACACCTCCCAGCAGGTAGTGGAGACCCAGGTGGCTGACAGCCATGTCACATCTCTGGCAGCATCTACTGCCACTGAATGCAAGAATCTCAGTAGACTAATCCAGAGATGGTACAGTGGCTGGATATCCACGGGAGCAGGGCACAGTAGAGCTCAGCAGGACAGTTATGATGGGGATGTTCTGAGCCATCTGCAGCTGGGTCTGCTGAAATCCTTTGCCCTCCTTCTGTCTATCACTCTTTTCTCTGCATTCTCTCTAAACCCAGTGCAAGCTGAAGGCTGCTGCAAAGAAACAGCCATGTGAAAGGATGCAGGCGCACAGAGAGAACAGACCCAGTGGCTGCTCCTTGGCAGAACTCCAGCAGCAATTTCTCAGCCCAGTTTCTCATGTGCTTATTGCACAATTCTGACAGAGGTGTCTTGATTTTCCGAATCCTAAGCTCAGACCACCCTGACACACCCTATCAGTGAACAGTCACTGAGTGACCTTTTTTGCTTGTCACACAACAAGCACAAGCATGGTCACCCTATATGACTGTTTAACTGCCCTTCTAAGGAATCATCTGTAATTGCTCCTCTGTCTGATTGAGTTTGTGGCTGTTGGTCCAAACCCTTCCTGACTTGTTCTAGTTACCACATTTCCCTAGCTTCCAAAGGATGGAAAAATTAATCCATGTAAAAGCATTCTCATCAGCATCCTCCACATCACTGCAATTATCTCAGTGCTGCCCCTCCCCAGCCACCTCACACACCTCAGCCTGGAGTTTCTTCTGACAGTTGTTATCAGCCATTTAATTGCCCACACTTATCCCTTATCCATGCTTGAATATAGGAAGGGGGTCACTTGAACCTCTGTCTTCCCTTAGCTCTTTCCCACCAATTCACTCCAGCTGGAGGAAGAGCTCTCTCTCTGCCAAATGGAAGAGCTCCTGCCAAATGGAAACACCTTGCTCTCACTTTCCCACAAAATTCAAACCCACTCTCACAAATTTCTTGTCTCCCTTCTCCAAAGCACCCTCCCAACCTCTCCTGGTGGGATGTATTTCAGTGTGTAATTTGAGCACCAAAACATTTCCTGCTGCAGCATGCAGAAGCAATACGGCACTGAGGATGGGTGCCAGACTGTAATACGGAGATCCATGAGCCCTCAGGCTGGTCTGCGTGCTGTTTCCAGGAAACTCAACAAGAAAAAAGCCAAGGAGTTTTATGCAGGGAGTTTCTTATTAGGAATCTCTTAGTATTCAAAAATGCATTGTGGGAGATGCTCTACAAATCCATAGCAAGAGGCTGTCTTACCCTTAAACACCTGCGAGACAAAGAAAGTAGACAGAAGCAGAAAGAGAAAGGAGGTTTGTTCCTCAGTGTACCTTCCCTTCCTCTCTTGCAGAAAAAAAAAGTAAAAAAAAAAAGTTTAAAAAGAAGTGCAGGCAGCACTTCAGGCAGCCTTGTTCATTTGTTCTTTAGATGCCAAAGCAAAGTTTGCTTCGAATGTACTGAGAGGATGTATCACATCTTTCATACTATTAATTTAAACACTGATAGGAATCATCACAAGAATTTCCCTTCAAGCTTATGGTTCGATTGTTATTTAACAGTGTAGCCCCATTTATGCTGCACACAGACTGAGTATGCTCTCACATGTGCACTTGATGAGTTCTTTGGACATTATTGGCACTGCTGCTGTTGCTGAAGTCCTCTTGCTATTTGCTGCAGAGCACTCTTGTCATAGACATTTTAGAGGCTCCGGCCTCCTGCTCCATGAATCCTGTATGTCCACTGAGAAGCACAGCTGGAATCTGCATCTTTGTAGAGCAGCAGATGAAGGTGTCTGCCCCTGCTTATGCTTGACTAAATATTTGGCTGAATTCAGTACCAGAAAAAGTACACTTCAACAGGAAGAAAGACTTTCATAGAAGTACTAAGTTTTATTTGTTAGTCTCAGTCAAAGCACGTCAGGTTACAATGCCACCAGCCATCGATTGTGGGGGCACCTGGTGCAGCTGCAAGTTGCTTGTAGATGTATGTTTGAGACAAAGGGCAAGCCAAGTGCTCTGGGCCCCAGTCTGGGGGTTGGACAGTTTGGGCCCTTTCTAACAACCCATTTGGTGAGCTCTGCCAATGCTTCCAGAATTCCTGGCAAGGGATTTGGTTAATTTTCTATCTTTAATACATAACTCCAAGTCACATGCAACTCAAAAAGGACTCAATAACTATGTTCACATAACAAGCTACAGAGCTGCCTAATAAACAGTGTCAGAACATCACTTTTCCACTTTTTCAATGTGTTTTGCTGCTGCCCACTGATGCTGGCAAAGACAGGACTGTGTTTTTGAAGGGCTCTGCATGACATTCCAGTGGGGAAGCCTTACCACATCTGCAGAGAAAGGAAGGGAGTGTTCTTGACTATCACTGCCTCTCAAAACCACAAAAAAAGAAGCATATAGCTGCATCCAAAGCACAGATATCATTCCTGTCAATCATTACGTCCCTGTCAGTGCAGATGGCCACATTAGAAACTCCACATGCAGCCCTGCAGCAATGACAGAATGGCTCTGGTCCCCTATAAACTGCCCATCTAAGGAAAATGCACAGAGATTTGAAGCTAGGATCTTGCAGCAGGAACAGCAAGAAGCCAACCCAGATGATGCTTGGCACATGCTCCAGTAGCAGTGAACTTCTGTTGATTCACACTCTCTTTTGCTCACGTCTGCTCTCTGTCACACCTTCCTGTCTGCAGGGCATCATCAGAAGTCACTAACACTTACCACAGCCCTGGTAAGTCCTCACAGTTCAGCACGTGCACTAAATGTGGGAACACACAGGACTATTGAACACTTGCTCTCTGGGGTCATCCTAAGATTTAGACAACCTCCACAGAACAGGAACACTTCAGGACATGACTGGCTGTTCCATGTGGCAGCTCTGCCCAAAGCAGAAGTATGCCTGGGCTGGACAGGGAGCATGGATCAGTGACAAGGTACCATTCCTTAAATCCTTGATGCAGCCCCTGGCAAATGAAAGCTCAACTGTCATCATCTTGAGTTACAAAGGTTGGGAGCAGGGAATATTAGAGGAGCGACAAGGTTATACATCTGGACTGTCCTTGTGCCAAGAGACAAACAAGAGGTAGAGAACACAAAAATGGACAGTACAAGGTCAATCAGGTTATCATTACATGCACTTAATACAAAACCCAAGAAATTGCTATGGAAACTAGAAAGGAACAAATACAATCATAGTCCAAGGAGAAGGCTTTTGGGCAACACGGCGTTAAATGATGGAGCTCACTGCCTCACAGAATACAAGGTTCTTGCAGGATACAACCATGCAGTTCATAGGACACATACAACCACACAAAAATTCCAGGAAATTCTAATGGATACTAAACCCCATTTGGAGTTTTCCTCCCTCCTAAACCAGGACACATGGACATGACACAAGTCCCATGCAGGCTCAAAGGGCACTAACAGACACTGATCTAACCCAAATTAAACCCCCACAACTGCTGCAGCAGAACAGAATGAGAGATTCCAATACATCCTGGTAGGCCTCTGCTTAACCCCAAGGAGATTTGCACAGGAAAAACACTACCACTAGAGATGCTGAGGCTTTGGGGCAGGGGCTAACAAGAGACAGCTGGCCCAACAGAAAAATGTCCTGATTTGGTGGTTCTTCACATGAGATCCCCTTTAAAGCCCTCTGGCAATGTGAGAGGCAAGCTGCTCCATCAGCTTCCAGTGCAAGAGGCCCTGGAAGGAACAGCCATGGACCTGCAGGCACCGAGACATTATTATCACTGGAGAAGGAGGCATCTGACACAAAAGTGCAGCAGCTGAATGACCCCACATTCAACTCCCTAGCTGCTGTCTGCAGACCTCACATCTGTCCTGATGTGCCCACTGATCTCCCCCTGCTCAGCTGCTCTCTGTGGACACACACCTCCCCAGGCTGTGCTGGCCCAGCTTTAAGAAAAGCAAGGCTCCTCTCAGTACTGTCAGGGCCCAGCTACCAAGATGTTCCAACAGCAGAGCTCTGCTGTGAGGCTCCTCTCCAACAGGGGAACATGGAAGTCGCCAACTCTTTGGGTAAAGGCAGAGGAGAAGCCCACCTAAGAATTCCTGTATCATAACCTCCTATCAGAGATATCCTTGATTTTCCTTGGTTTCACCTCTCTCCTCACTGCCTTTCTGCGCTGGTGCATAGCACATATACTCTCTGAACCTGCTGTGAGAAGAACATTCAGATTCAAGAGGTCTTCAAGGGGCAGCAAAGCTATCTCAGCAACATGCCCACTCGTGTAGGAAGCTGGCAGCAAGAAAAAAAATGGCAGTGAGAACTGCCATTTGCAGAGAGGAGCTACAGCTCAAAACAGCTGGAAGACCCCAGGCTCCAGCATGCTGGTGTCAGCAGAAGGGACAGACACCTCTTCATTGCTCCTGATCCCCCTCACCTTCTGCCAGCAGGGAAGGATGACCCACATCCCATGCACAAATATAGCCTGCCCCCAGGAGCAGCAGAACCCACAGACCTCTGCACAAACGTGCCTTCTCTGTTAGGGACCCGCTCCTGCAATGCCCTGGTTTCAGTATTCTGGTGCAGATGAAGCAAGGGATGGAGTGGACATCAAAACTACTCCTTCACTAGAGAAAGGGGTGGGGGTCTCTTGTCCCTAAGCTCCGAACACCAAGAGTGATTGTGGGAAACTGAAGGAAGCTAGAAACCAGCAATTTTATCTTAGAAATCAAATCTGTTACCGGGCTGAGCGAGTTCTATGAAGCTGCCTGGATAAAGCCCTCACTTCCCTTTCCCCTTCATTAGGCTTTTTCGTATCCGCGCTCCCTCCCTTCCCCCGTTCCCCGCAAGCTGTCAGGGTAAACAGCAGATTTCTGGTCCCAAAAGTTGTCCTCTGTTTGACAGACTGTTTCTTGTGCTGACTGCACACAGGTTTGTACAGGGACCAGGCTGCCCCTCTGTCGTTCTCTCCCCACCCTGCAGTCGCCCGAAACACAAACAGCACGCCCTGGCACAGCCACAGGCACCGGGGGAAAGGGCTGCTCGCCCCAGCGCCACTGACCTTTTTCTTCCGGTCCCGAGAACGGTTCCTGCGCTTGCGATTCGATTCTTCCTTCTCCTTCTGCTCCTGCAGAGCCTGAGCCTCAATATCTTTGATTTTCTTCAGCTGCTTAGCTGCTTGAGCCATGGCTGGTCAGACTGCAGTCCCCTCCGGAGCTCACACCTGCACTTTCCGTGCAGCACCCTCCGATTCCTGGCCAAGGAAGTACCTTCCCCTCACTCAAATGCTGTCGACCCAGATGACTGTGAAAGCAGTAATGAGAGGAAAATTGAAAGCAGTCAGTAAGCCCCAAAGGACAGTCAATGTCTCCAGGTAGTTTCTAGATGCAGTCTGGGACACCTTTATAAACCATTAATAATCCCAAATCCAGGTGTTCCAGAGGTTCTATGCACCATTGCAGCAGCCCCTGACTGTGCTGGCACATCATGCAGAAGCCTTCTTGTGGGACAGGACACTGGATTGGTGCTGTGCTCTCTCCCTCACTGTTTCTCCTGCAGTATGAGAAGAGATGCAGGCAGTCAGCCACAGGAAGGAAAATAACTCCCAGCAATTAATGCATGATGACAATAGAGAAGCAATGAAAAAAGAGGCTGATGCATTTTATCCGACTCCTGCGTTCTATGTAGCAATGCCTAAAGAACAGTAACCTGCATGTATTCAGTCGGGGGCTTTACCACTGCAGTGCTGCTGAGGTAGGCACATATTCCAGTCTCTCCAATTTTCTTCCTCACAGTCAGTCTCTGTGCAGCAGCCGCATCACTCACTCACTCTGGGTTACGATTCCATCTTCTTTCAAAGGGAGCAATAGGGAACGGCTGCATCGATTAGCAGGCAGGCAGCTCTCAGTTCAGAAAACAGCCGGTACTGCAAAGGATGTGCCAAGTACTGGAGCAAAGTGCAGCTTAGCAGCATCCTTTCCTCCTCGCATCTCTCCGCTGAGTGAGCAGCAAGAGGAGGGGAGGGATCTTAGCTGCGAACAGGAGACAGAAATGAAGGATTCAGTCTGCTCTTTACACAGCAGCAGCAAAGTAAATCCAAGCTACCAGCTCCTGCCCACCCAGGCACCACCAGAGCTCAAATCCTCTCTGAGGGTACCTAGGCAAGACTCCCCGAGAGTCAGCCATCCCTTCTCCACACACAGCCCTACATTCCACCTGCAGCTGTCTTCCAAAAGCACAAACAATTCCATGCTGGAACCCAGGGCTGAGGCCTGGAGCAGTGACTTTGGTTCCTGCACATGGCATCAGTGTGTAAGGGGGCCAGGATAAAACTGGGATGGGGTTTTGGTGGTGGGCTCTTCCGTGGGGACCACACCATCACCTGCAGCAGAGTGCTTATCTGTTCAGGCACTTCTGAGAAGCCCTGCCTCTACCAGCTCAATTCTTGTTCCTTGGAAAAAACATTGCCTAGGTGCAAACCCATGGGCAAAGCACCCATGGGAAAACTATCTGCACAGGTGGAAGCTCTGCAAATGCTGCACTTTTCTAGAATGAGCTCCCCAAATTCTAGGCAGTAATGGTCCCTTTGTGTTAAAAGATGGCAAAGCAGAGATTAATGTCAATTCCTCATTGACACAGGCTACAGTCACAGGTTATTCAGACTGCCAAGAAGCTGACATGCAAACTTAATTGTACAGACACTGCAGATCACTTTTTTGCTAGAGTAAGTTTCCTTGCATTTTTATCTCTTTGTTTCTTTTCTCTTTGAAGTTCCCCCAGTTCTGCTGCTTCACCCATAGACCAAGGAGTGTGCTAAAATCAAGAAAAAAGACTGGTGCATCATATAGTTTTTAAAGATTATGATGACTGATAGTACAGAGAAGGTCCTAATAAAATATGAATAGGAAATTATAGAATTTTACAATGTGTTTCCTAGTACGGCTTTAGTTTTGTGTATTTTACCCACGTTGATGAATAATATCCTCAAGTCTAGATACAGCTGCACATCTTTTTATAGCAATGTTCTGTCAATGCCCATGAAAAAAAAAGTCACAAAATTAAATAGAAGCTGCAGAGTTAAAGCGCCCCACAGACAGAAGGGAGCAGGAAGCACAATAGGACTATCACCCTAATTGAGCCTCCTCCACACGAGTCCTTTGCAGGCCATATGAGGCTGAGGAAACATTACCTGTGTTCAACAACAGGGGCACAGGAGGCAGTTGTCAAAATGAACCATAACACACTGGGAGCACCTCACTTCTAGATGCTGGACTTTGCACCCCAAATCTAGCTCTCTGCTAGTTTGCAATTCTTTCTGTGGAATTTCCTAATTTTTCAAAACGGGGAACTCAGGAATTACACCACGTTCTGCTATATGCAACAGCCTCGTTACCCACCAGATTCACCCAACCCGTCTGGGCACCAAGCGCTCCGTGCCAGGGGCCACCCTGAGCTCCGGGCGTGCCCAGCAAGGACGTCTGAGCCGCGCTCGAGTCCTGCCTCCGGCGTTCCAAGACTTAAGCAGGGTCAGAGCGCAGAACCCAGGCCCAGTCCGTGCCGGGGCCTGCACACTGACACCCCGGGGATGGCTGTGCCGTGCTCCAGGCTGTGGCACAGGCTTTCCTGTCGTCCCCGATGCGCGGAGAGCGCGCTGCAGACTCGGCTCCGCGGCCTCGGTCAGCGGAGCGGCCGCGCTGCCCGTCTGCGGCAGGACACGGAGCCCTCCTCTTAACTCCTTGTAAGCCAGAGCAGGGTGAGCAAGAGCAGGCAAATAACCTGGAACTGAAGAATGAGGTGCTGAGGCTGGTCAGGCTTTGCGTGCTCACAGCTTCGGAGGACGCTGTGGGCAAGCAGTTGAGATGCCTCAGCTGCTAAAAAGCAAAATTCCTAAGTTTGCTCTGGGAGCTAGAAGCAGAGCCCTCCAGCTCTGGGGACTTCAACCAGTTTGTTGAGCCTAAGAGTCTCTTGGAAAGCATTTTATTTTGTCACTGCTGCTTTTAACCTGCTAACCTATTTGCTGGCTTATGCATCAGGCTTTGTGTTCTTTCCTTTTCTGCACAGTAAGAAGCATGTGAGGGGGAATGTGTGAGACCTCCGTTACCTATTTCTCTTTTCCTGTTTCAGGCAACCTTATGCAGTGTTATCAGATGCTCCAAACAAAAGGCTGGAATAAAAAGCAGCGGCATTGAAGAATAGGGACACCTAATAAACTCAGAGGGTAGAGTTTTAAAAGCCCTCTAAGAAAGAAGTTACTCAGAAAACCAGCCTGGAATTTACTATTCCAAGTTAACAGCACAGCCGAGAACTGTAGGGCTCAGAACTCAGAGTTTTGCAAGTGCTTTGAATGACCATAAGGGACACACTTTTCAGAGGAAGTGTAAGTCTCATTATCATGGGTGTACCTAGCTGCCAAATCTAAGAAAGCCTCATGCCACTGGCAGGCTATTCTGCAAGTGCAGACTAACTAGTTGAGTGCCACTCTTGGACTATGCCTAAGCATATCCTGACTCCGCTTTTGGAGTCTGGATATGCTTAGGCATACCTAGCCTAATGTTCTTCAACTTTGCCTGCAGGCTTACACCTGATAAAGCCTCCAGACATGCTTACTTGCATGCTTGGCTGCCATTCTGTTTAATGCACAATGAGGCACTCATTTGAACAAAAATAATGAAAATATTCTAATGATTCCACAAAGAAGCACAAACTGCATATAGTGAGGCTTGAAGGAATCTCCCACGTAGTAGCAGGCAGACAATTCAGGAGGCAGCTCTGTATCACCACAGAATTGCATTAGGATTGTATGCCCTTTGCTTTAGGTGACCCTACTGGAGCAGGGATTGGAACAAATGACTGCCAGAGGTTCTTCCAACCTCACTCATTCTGCAGTTCTATGATACATGAAGGGATTGCACATAATAACAGAGAAACTCTAGACTGAAAGAAAGGCAATAAGAGAGTGCACAAAATTGTGAGTGGTACAGGGAATACACAAAGTGAAAAAAGAAAATCATCATTTTACACACAAGGGAGAATCAGAGACAGCATATTTAAAATAACCAATCCCCCCCTCCATAAAAAATGAAACGTGGAATCCACTCCTATGGAATGCTGTGAAAACAAAGATATACATGAGGTCGATACATTTGGGAAGGATAGAACCATTACAGAGTGTTGAACATGATGGAACTACAAGGAAAGACTGAGAGAACGGGGTTTGTTCAGCCTGGAAAAGAGAAGGTTTAGGGGTGACCCAATTGCAGCCTTCCAGTACCCGAAAGAAGCCTACAAGAAAGATGGAGAAGGATGTTTTACAAGAGAATGTAGTGACAGGACAAGGGGGAATGAATTCACACTGACAGAGAATAGGTCTAGATTAAAATTCCTTCCTGTGAAGGTGGTGAGGTACAGTCACAGGTTGCCTAGAGAATTTGTGGTTGCCCCATTCCTGGAAGTGTTCAAGGCCAGGCTGGATGGAGCTTGTAGCAACCTGTCTTAGTGAAAGGTGTCCCTGTACACAGCAGGGGGTTGGAATTTGATGATCTTTAAGATCCCTTCCAATCCAAACTATTCTATGATTCTACGGTTTGGGCCCAGTCTCCTTCTCTAGAGGCCCTTAAAGCACAGGTTCATTGGAATGCTGGAAAGGGGCGTTGAAGGGAAGATGAGATGCAGAGGAGTTTTCAAAATACTGTTCCTGGCCATAGCATTGATCCTAAACCCCTGTCCCTGTGGCCCAGCTCATTACTGCATAAGTAATCATGACTTGGAAAACCACTAGACACGTGAATTGCAAAATACCACCAAGTCACTGCCTTCCCACTGAGCAGAGCAGAGAATTAGCTAGCAAGATTTCAGATAGTCCCAGGTTCAGACTCCACCTGTAAATTAAAGGGATTATTGATCTAATGCACTTCAGGTATAGCCTGAAAGACACCAAAAGCATCATCTGCCATCCCCAGAAAAGGAAGGTGAACTTGGGTAGATGAATAGCTTTTACCAGTGCAGCTGAGAGATACTTGCACTTTTCTAGGGCTAGAAATGTTTCCCTGTTCAAATTTATTTTCCTTATCACCTTACCTAGAGCAATATTGTATTTTTCATACCCCGACTATAACACAGTTATGTCCAGCTGTACATAAGCAGTTAGAGCTTCCAGACAGTGCTACCCCATAACATCACAATTTCCTTTGCTATCTTCCTTCTGCACCAATATTTGCTGCTTGGACTTCCTGAGTCCTGTGCAGAATCTGTGATGAAGGTTCTTGTGGGCAGTAATCAAGTTTCCAAACAGATCAAAGTGCCTGTCTCACAGCTGGATAGTCAAAGAGATGATCAAGGTGTCTGCAATGGCCTCTAAAGACACTGTTTTTCAGTGCTTTCCTTTGTCCCCAGCCTTTCAGCCATCACCTGCTGACCCCTTGCTGTATAAACTCAGGCAGTTCTGATCACTTTCTGCAGACCAGCTTCTGTGATTTGCTTTGGTCTCAAGAGCATGCTCACTAACACAATGCAAAGGAGGACAAGGACACTCCTAAAGTAACTGCAGTCTTGCCTACTTCAGACTGCAGAAGATTTTTATGAGAAGGGGACACAAAGCAACTTGAACCTGCTCACCTGGAGAATAGCTCCTCCCAGCGGGAATGACTGAAGCCCTGGGACAGGAAATCTGCTGACCAGTAACAATTCAGTTCTTCCTACGTGACACCCATTTACCGTTCTCCCAAGATACCAGAAGAGGATTTCATCCCTACCAAATTCTAGGTTCAGAGCTGCTGTCTTGGTAACTCTCTAGCTGCTAGGATTTGAATTGATGCTTTGCTCTCTGATGGGGGGAAGCAGCATGCCAACTCAATGGTCTTTGGCAGCAGTGGTAGCTGTTTTTCAAACATCTGTCTTGAATTTTGACAGCATGATTCAAAAGTCAAGTTAACTGGAAGTAGGTACCTCTGCCACACATGTAAGATTGTCCTGAGCAGGGGCTTATGCTTAGGACGTTCTCAGTTAGGAAGCATTTGGCCTATGACCTATACCAAGCTTCTATGTGCTGTTGGTATATGAATATATATATATTCATATATATATTAATTCCGTATATATAGATACATATATGAAAATTAAACGTGGAATCCACGGTAAAAAAAAGGGACCCTAGAAATCTGCTGCACATAAACAAAAGCTCATTGTCTTCACCATTCATGCAGGACAGAGGAAATAGGAAATGGACTTAGTAATTTCACTTAATCACCATATAATTTTTTTTTGTCCAACAGTGATTTTTTATCTTCTTTGGAGAAGTTGTTTGGGAATTATCTGGAAATGCAGATGATCTCTTGATGCTGCTTGTTCCTATTGAGTAAGATGGGGAAAAGGAGGATGGCAGTGTTTCACTAAACAGACTTTCTCCTTTAGCTGAAAGGTACCATGTGCATATATTAGCCAACATTTTAGTAGAAAATTTTCAAGCATTTTATTTAATTATTTGTCACCATATTTATCCTTTTTCCTTGAAAACAGATTATTTTTACTATGATAACTCTCTGTTACCTCAATCACATACTGGGATTCTACTATGTGACACACATGACAAACACTGACAACAGTCACTATCTAGAGTTCACAGGGAAAAGTATTTGGCAAGGGAGAACAAACAAATACTGACAGAGGAACCCTTAGGAAAATTATGACACAAAATGAAGAAGGTCATTATGTGCCAGTTTCACATACAGAGCTGTCCAACAGAATAGAACCTCCCATAACGAAGGAAGCACAGAAACAAATTCCTGACTCTGCAAGGTACTGCAGTTGTTTCAAGAGATTAAGCATGTAGCTGGAGTCCTACCTTGCTCTAGGTGAAAAACCAATGCTTGGTGAAGTCACTGAGATTGTCTGTATTCAGGGCAAAAGAATTTTACATTCAAAGCTCAACTTCAAGCATCTATTTTTAGGTAAATTGTCCTGGCTGACAGGCTGTGAAGATAAAAGATGCTGCAGGTCTCACCTCAGCTGCTGTAAACTTGGTCTGCCTCAGTCAATCTGCATTCCTCTATTACTTGCAGAGATTTTGCAGAGATCAGATCTCAGCAAGGAGCTCTTTCCCTGAACTAAGATGGTTCAGTTCTTTTTAGCTTTTTCTGAATTATCTCACTGATGAGCTTTCAGAACTGCCATAACCCTTTAAGATCATTCTTTCAGTTAGTTTCTTTCAAGAACCACAACTCTAGTCTCCCCGACAGTAGTTTGTTGCTGTAGGTTGCATTCAGGCTCTTCCCTGTATATTGAGAACTGGAAGCAGCCATTTTGGTTCACCTATCAACTAATTTAGAGCAAACTTGACAGTGTTGAACACACCAACTGTCCCCATGTCCACAGCGTGATTCCTGGCCGCGGCACTGCAGAGCCTGCACGAGCAGCTGTTCACACTGTGCTCGGTGGTGCCAAAGGTTCTTGCTTTTCAAGACAGCCAGATTTCAAACCTGTTTTGGCTTGGCAACTCTCTCAGAAGAAAATAAAAACAAACAAACCCCTCCAACAACCCCCCACTCTTTTCCCCTATTTAGTCATTCTCTAAGGGTAGGATATGATACTTTGTTGGACAAGATTCTAAAAAACAGGTCACCTTGTTCATGGCTCCCAAGTGTGGTTGTCATTTATTTATTTATTTATTTATTTATTTATTATTAAGACAGGCCACACAAATTGAGGCTGGGTTTTTTGTTGTTATTTTTTAATTAACAACCAGTCAAAAATGCAGCCTATTTGATCAAGCAATGCTTTTATAAACAGCTTGCCTTCTTGAAGACAACCTTGTGACAGCACATCTGTGGAAAAGCCTTTGGAAGGTTCTTGTGGCCACTGGGTTTTTACATGGCTCAGGCCAGCTCGTGGACCACAGCAGGCCGAGGCAGTGGTTCTTTCCTGAGCCTTACCATGCTTGTCACGGGGAAACTCCAGCAGCGATCACACACACGCTGAACTGTGCTTCCCTCTAGCGTTGTCAGAGCTCTGAGCTGGTGGAGAAAGGTGCAGCAGGACGGCGCCCCAGTGATCCAACTGCGCCTTACAGCTGCAGGGCAAACCTTGCTGGGTACAACGTCTCGTTCTCCTCCTGCTCGAGGTTCTCATTACAGATGAAAGAGCAGCTGAAGGGGCTGGGGGAAATTTCAAACACACACTGCCATTTTGAAAGGACACAAGTCAAAATTACAAATTGAACCTGATAAAAACCAGGACCACACTTGGTTTTGGCCAGCCTTGGCAGAGAGGAATCTGAAGGTGGCGATTTCCGGAAAAGCTTCAAGTTTGTTTAATTTTCTCCAATTAGAAATGCTATATAAAAATCAACATGAACGAGAGATCTCATAAGTGAATTCTCGTCAGGTGAACAGGCCCACAGGGAATCATACTCCCAGGACCAAGCATCAGGGGCAGCATTCACCATGCAAATGGAAGAAAAAAAATTTACACGCACAACTGACATCCAAAATGGCTCAACATAATTTATTTTTTTATGTTAAAATGTACAGAGTTCTTTTGAAAGTACTTGCTAGAAAGGGGAAAAAAAAGTGATATTACATACAAGGAGAGGAAGGGAGACCATCCAGCCAGGAGCGTATGACATGGAGAATTACAAAGGCATCTAGGCACCCCCTTCCCCTTAGCTTACAAGTCACCATGAACAAAGTACAAAGAGGTTACAAAACAGGAAAAGCAAATATAAACAGACAGGAATAGACTCAGCTTCATTTGTACATGCGGCTTTTAGAGGCATCTGGAGCTCCTATTCACACACGCTAGAGATCTCTTTAAAGAGAATTTTATCTTTCTTAAAATAGTTTTTAATATTCTACAACAAAGATAAAAAATTTTAAAGATGGAATGAAATGAAAAAGCTCTTATTTTTAAAAGGCATCGAAGTCACTAACAGTGAGTTTTTTTAATTTCTTTTAGAAGATTACCCAAGTTATCTTGCTAAAAATACATATTTTTTTTTAAACAGAAGTGAAAAATGGTAGGTACCAATATTACTGCGTTGGATAATTTCTTTTTATATATAGAAAAGAACTTTTTTTTTCTACAATAGTTCTACAGTCACAAAGGTTTGTGGAAAAGGGAGCTGCCCAATTGATAAAAAAACCCATACAAAACCAAACCAAACATAAAGGCAAACAAACTAAATTCACGGCCCTCGTTTCAACAGCTTCTCCTCCTGTCTCAGACCCACCCCCACCCCCAGGAAGCAGCGACACAGCTGAAGATCTAAGAAGAGAGGGCAGCACAGTGCGCTTTCTACACGGGTTATTTGGAACTGGAATAGTATATACAGAGAAATGGGGTCCTACACAGCCTTGTACATGCTCAAAACTAAACAGAAATAAAAAGTGGAAGTCCTTTTAATTCTGCCTTTTATGGTTAGCAGTTACTGGAGGAAAGACCATTTTAGTGCATCTGAAGAAACCCCAACTTTTAGATTCTTTTGGTTTAAAAACAAAAGGAATTAGTCTTATTAATGTGTCTGCATTTCTACTCCATATACAATAAAAAAAAGAACTTTACATTAAAGGGTTGTCCCTTTTTGTATTGGGTGACATGCCAGCAGTGTAGCCAAAATTAATGTAAATTGGATTTTGCAGTAATAAACAGCAAAGTCCTGCTCTGGTGTTGGGATGGTTTCACTGCTGTAAAAGAGGCCGATTCCCTTCTTTTCCCACACCAGATCAAATGTGTGGCTATTCCTATAAAATGGGTATCAAACACAGTAAGAGAATCAGTAAAAACATCACTGACTCCCAGAAAGCGGCACATTCAGCAACTTCCTACCCCAGACCAGGAATGGAAGAGTGACAAGGACAAGAGTGACAAGGACAAGAGTGACAGGGTTCTCACTCCCAGTCACCAAATGCACACTTCTTCTTCCAGCATTTCCCAAGCCAAGAGATTAACTGGAAACAGCTGCTTCTGAGCTCAGGCTCAAAACCAAACCCCTCAGCATTTCCAAGCATGTATTCAAGCAGTCTGGGATCTCAGAGCTGTGGCTGACTCACAGGTCACCAGAAGAGCCTGTAACCATTTTCTTGTCCTAACAGACGTTACCCACCCTGTCCTCTTCACGACTGCCGAAGGGATACAGAACAAGTTCTCTCTTGAGATGCTTCCAGCAGTTCAGTGACAGAACATGTGTGCATGCATGCACATGTGTGTTCACGTGCATGCCTGGGTGGTGAACGGGATCATTTTAAAGTTACATTATATTTTCAGCAAAAAACATACAATTTCAATTAACTCATCTATAAAAACACCGATGTGAATGGTTTATTGTTTACACCTAACTCCAAATTTCAGTGAGGGTGAGAGAGTCAAGGAAAATTAAAGGTTTTTCCTGACTTGCAGAAATAAAGATCTTAATTTATCCTCTGTGTCCCCTTCCAAATCTCCCAATAAGTGCCTCCTGCTAGAAGTAGGAAATGTTAGGTGGGGTTTAGAGGGAAGGGTTGTTATTCTTTGAGATGTCAAACATTTTATATAGCTGCAGCACTAGAAACTGCATACAGAGGGGCACAGGGAAGGGAGAAGGACATATACTGAAAAAAAAATTTAGGAAGATGATTTCACTTTACATATAGTCTGTCCACTTTGTCAGCAAGGTAAGGCTCTTTTTAAATTATGAGATTTTGTGCATGTTTCCCCTCTAAAAAAATCTGTAAGTGATTTTAGCTGTAAAATGTTTGACGATTGTGAAGAAAAACAAACAAACAAACAAAATAAAGACCAGGCTTCCTAAAAAATAAAATAAACCAAAGAAAATCCCTCTAAATCTACAGCAATATTTTAACTGGAAAAAGGTCCATTTTCTCTGGTTTGTCAGTATAAAAGGTTCCTTTATTTATATTTATTTCAGTTTTTAGGATGCAAGTTGATCTTGCTCATCTTCTCATGTATGGTCCATTAAGAGACTGCTTGGGCACCCCAGCAGCATTCATGTAGCTGTGATGGGAGGGGCCAGTGTACATCATGTTTCCATGAGGATTTGGCTGCATAGGCTGCTGGGTATAGGCCTGGCTCCCCATCATTCCCATCTGCATCTGCATAGGATACTGTGCTGTCTGATTCATGTAGGCAGGGTTACTATGGTAACTGCTGTTCATCATGGGCTGTGTCATTCTGTAGCTGTTCATGGCGTTCAGGGTGTTCATATTCATGGAGTTCACGTTGTACGGGGTGGTTGGCATCAGGTTGACTCCCATGTTCATGCCGCGCTGCACGGCCAAGGCGCGGGGCCCGGGCTGCATGGCCACGGCCGAGGGGCTGCGGCCGTACAGCTGCTGCTGGTGCGCGCTGGCCGAGGGCAGCGGCGCCGACTTGGAGCGGATGGAGATGTGCCCCTTCACCGGCATCTGCCCCTGCAGCCGCTGGCTGTGGGGAATACCAATATTGGTAGCAGACATATTACACTGGAGCAGAGGTGATGTGAGGTTCATGGTGGTGGATGCCAGGTTTGGTGGGGGTGTCATAGTGGCTTGTGCTTGTGGGGTGCCAGCCAGGGGGTGAGAGGGAGCTAGCTGAGCCAGCCCGCTGTTGGAAAGAGAAACGCTGGTTGCATAGGAAGTCACAGCAGGAGAATGGCTGTAAGGCATGGCATGAGGGTCCATAATGGTGTTTGTCAGCTGCTGCAACTTGGCTAAACTGAATGTGGCTGATGGTTGTGAATAGCTCCCAGCACCAAAATCCCCTGGAATCCTCTCATAGATACTTATGTTACCAGTGCTGCCTGATTCAGGTATTTCCATGATCATAGGTGCTGGGGTGAAGCTGTTGTTCATGCTACACTGAGATAATGGAGGTTGCTGCTGGGGTGGAGGTGGGGGCTGTGGCTGCTGGGACTGAGGCTGCTGCTGTTGTGGCTGTGTTGTTGGTTGCTGGTTACTTGGGGGCCTTTCTACTACACAGCTCTGAGGTGACTTGATATTACAGTTTGCTGCAGGCTGGACACTGTTTTGCTGCATCATGCTGCAACTGCTGCCAATGTTTGCCATTTGCTGAGTGACAACACAACTGTTCTGAGTGAGGCTGCTAGAAGAAGACAGTCCTCCATATGAACAGCTGCTCTGGGAAGAGTTATTTCCACAAATGCTGCCTCCCATAGTGGAGTCATAGCTGCTAGGGTTTTCATAATTCTCTGTAGTGCTCTCAATGCTGCCAAGGTCACTGAAGCCACTATCCACCACCTGCTGAGAGTGGTCCGATACTGAAGGCACATCCATCATGGGGCTGGTCTCCATGTTCTGCATAGAGGGTGCGGACAGGGATCCTTGTTCAGGACTTATCTGTGTGTAACTGCTCTCCAGAGCAGGCACATTTGGACTGCTGACAGAACGCACAGACTGGCTGGGGTGGGACTGAACAGAGGATATTGGACTGTTGTGTTCTGAGGCCTGGCAATCTTCAACCATTGATATCTGAGGATCCTCCTCAGTCTGGGTGTAACTCTGCAAAGTCTGACAAGCTGCAAGAGTTTCTTCACAGTCCTGGTAAGCTACATCATGCTCATTGCTTTCCTCCTGTGTCAAAGACTGGACTGCTTGGACAGTTTCAAGATCTAGTTCACTATGAGGAATCTCCTCCTCTTCCTTCAATTCAATTAACCCCTCTTTATTACTTTGCTCTTCTTCATGATCATCTTCAGACCCAGGGACATGCTCTGAGCCCACTGATGTCTCATTGGAAGCCTGCTCTTCCTCAGAATCTGCCTCTCCTTCATCTTTTTCTTTTGCATCTTCTCTACTGCTTGGTATGCTTGTTTCTAAAAAACATTCTTGCACCTGAGGCTCCTCCTTCACCCCTTCTTTAACAGGCTGTTCCTCCAATTCTTTTTTCTTCAAAGACTCTGGATGACCATCATCTTCATCATCAGCATCATGATCTTCATTTTGACTTGTCACTACTGCAACTTCCTCTTCTTCCTCATGGTCATGTTCAGGTTCGTCTAATTCTTGCTGCTCTTCTTCTGATTGCCTCTGCTCTTCTAAAATCCGTGGCTTCTCCTCTACTTCCTCTTCTATCTCAGGCTCTTTTACTTCTGGCACTGGACTGCTGTTGCTGTCCACAGGAGAAACTGCTCTTACTTCACTGCTGGCTATATCCTCCTCTTCTCCCTCTCCTACCTCTTCTGCTTCCATAGTCACATCTTCCTCTTTCCTTTCCTCAGTGAGAGGCATGTCTTTCTGCTCAACGCATTCCTCTTTATCTGAAATTTTGGCTTTACGCCCTGGTTTTGAATTTGCTACCCCTTCATCAAGTATTTCCTCCTGAACTGATAATGGCACCTCTTCACGGTTCAGTTTAAAACCCGGTTTTCGACCAGGTCTTTTCTTCCAGTGGACTGGCTTTCGGCTTTTGCCTTTTGGCCATCCCTTCTTCTTTTTCATAGGTGTGGAAGTATCTGGCTCAAGTGAAGAATCTTTTGCTTCACTATTCCTCAGCACAGATAACGGTTTCAAGGGTGGGTTACCTGAAAAAACAAATTGAAAGACACTATTCAAATATTTTTGTTTGACCTAAGCTTTCATGGAAGCCTTCCCAAGCATGCTTAACATGTTTATCAACTTCAATATTAGCTTAGAAATTTATTAGCATTTATTTTTTAGCTTAGAAATATTAGTTTAGAAGGATCAAGGTCTGCTCATTAGCAGCATGTTGCACATTACATTTTCCAATAACATCAATGTTTTCAACATTTTCCATGTTCAAAGCTCTGAGCCTTTAGTACACAATTCAAATTAAGGTCTAAGCTATATAATAAAGTCCTGGAAAGACAAATTTTATTTATAAAATATGTTCACAAATGAATATGCTGCAGCATACAGGAACATATGAAATTGCAATAAAAGCATGTTTCCATTTAGATCTGTGCATCAGCTTAAGAAAGAATTTTCACTTTTTTCATAGCCTTATTCTTTTTAATGCCAATAGAAATACAGAGATGCCTGGATTTGGCTAGTAATTTTTTTAATTGAAGAAATCATTAACAGGAAGTTGATTTTCTCTTTAATCTTTTATTTGATGAAGCAGGATTTGCATTTCAGTGACTTTCCAAACACTTGAATAGGTTCAGAGCTTATATAGCCAGAAAGGAATGTGATTCCTTACTGAGAACTTACTGAATAGTATAAGGTATTCCCTGAATTAATTTTGGTTTGAACCTGTCAATTAGGACAGTCAGTGACATTTTATACAACTGTAAAAAGCTGAGTTACTCTTGCCCTTTGCTCAGACAGGCATTACTTTAAATACCTCCCTTCAATGATAAGCATTCTGAAAAAATTCTGGGTGTTAAAAAAATGAATACTGAATTAAAAAATCAACAACTCCTTATGTCACCCAAAAATAAATATTTGGAATGTGCACAAAGAAAAGAAAGGATCTGCCACAGTCAACCAGCCTATTTTGTACAGAAAGAAGGTAACACTATTTTCATAGTATTTATTAAAGCATTAACACTTAAACCCTTGGAAATAAAACCTACCTCTTAAAAAAACCCCATCACTATTTCTCTTCCGTCTTCCACATTTCGTATCTACTACAGAGGATCAGATTTAGCACATTCACAGTAAAACTTACATGCAGAACTAGGAAAAGCAAAATAATACACCTCAGCCATTACCAAGCTTCATCTCCCCCTACACAACACCACTCAAATTGCACAGATTTGGTAGACTATAGAAAAACAAACTTGGTTTTTGACACCACAGAACACCTTCTGTCTTTCAGAATGCCTAACCCTTATTAAAAACTGGCCTCAAATCACCACCCTACACTATCCATTCTCACTGCGGTCCTGACAGCAATCAGAACCAATCCAAATTTTCATCAGACACCTATTTAAGAAACTGGAATATTGCATTTCAGGGAAATCTTAAAACACTTTCAATGCATTGCCTCAGATAGACATTAAGTTCTCGGCAGAAAAATCCAGCCCCTAGTCAGAAAGTTAAAAAAAGAAAAGAAAAAAAAATCACAAGCAGGTTTCTGTAGTGATGGGAAAACCTAAAAAAAATTTTCTAAGATTCCTATAAACATTCCTACCTCATAGTTATGATTAAAATAATCTAACTCTGAACCATTTGTTAATTGCTGCAACACTCTATTTTTGAACTGTCATAAGGCACTGCTGTCTCTCTCACCCAGCCTAATTTTTTATCAAAATAAAAAGCCAGCTGTTTATGATGAACATGTTTAGGTAACTGACAGCACACTGTATTTTCTCTAAAAGCAGTTAAATTTGTATATGCAAAGGCATCTGCACTGAAGGCAAAAGCAGCCAACAGATACTGTGTGATGTCAGGACCAGCAATACCCTAAAATAATATTGTTACTACTTTATTACTTCAGCGGTCCTGACCAATTTGCAAAAATTCAGGAGGAAAAAAAAGTAACAGAAGTGAGACGAGAGCAGAAAGCAGTAAATGACAAGTATTTATAAAGTATGTGAGCCAGAAATTTATCATGGTAGTATAAAATGGGTGTGAGTTAAGACAGCGGCTTTCCAAGTACCATTTTTGATCCCTGGGCACTTAAAGGACTATTTGTTGTCTGCAAAAGATGGTTAAAAATCACTGATTTGTTTTATAAAAGAACATGTGTGAGTGGCATCTCTAAAGGGGGATTCCACTGCATCTCCACCAGAAAACATTCAGAAGAGCACAAATGAGAGAGACTTAAAACAACTGACCTCACAGATCTGTCTCTGACTCCATAGTCTTATTAATGGTGCTGGAGCATCACAAAAATGTATTTAATGAGCAATCTAATCACAACAGAATTTTAAAAAAACAATGGTGTCAGGTAACTGTGCATGTATTCCCACCAAGCAAATTTAATGCTGTCTGCACGTTTGCACTAAATCTATGTAGTTATATGCTGTAGTAAGGATTTAAGGGTAACTGATGCTAAATAGGATAGTAAACCTGGCTATTATTGTATTAATGCTTTTAGTATTAAAGTACTTTGAAAGAAAAATTCTTCTCTGGTAACCACAGCCTAAATGAAAGTCATCAATTAATGAGGCAAACAATTTCTTCTTGTGGGACAATGGCACCATTCTTGTTTTTCACACAGTTGTTCATCTTTATTTTGCTGACTGCTTTGCACTGTGTAGCCCATCAAAACAAAAGGACATCTAAGAGCCATAAAGAAGATTGCTAATGGAGTATCTCAATGACAGATGCATCCTCTGAATTGCCAGTGGACTCCAGGCAAACAGTCACAACCAAATTATTTTGTTTTATGAACTGAAGGTTCAGAGAACTTTTAGGAGATATGAGAGGCTGAGAGGGTGAACATGCAAAGTGATGGAGAATGTCAGAAGAGACAATTTAGTATTTCCCTTTGCTATGGAAAATTGGGGGCTTGGCAGTTCATTTCTGTTTTACGTCTGTAAGTGACTCTGCTGCATAGGTTTTTCCACAATCACAGATACCAATTCCAATAGGAAAGCTGAATCAAAAGGCAGCCTGGGATCAGGGCATTGCCAATAAGATAGTTAAATGTATGCACCACACTTTCATAAAACTAGGGAATGTCTGAGGCTAGTTTGACTGGTAATTTATGCCTAACCTACATTTCAGCTGGAAGTTACAAGCCAAAGAAAGCAGCTGTTTCTGTAATAAGCTGTTATCATCCTACACAATCTATCAAACTTTCACCAGCATAGCACCATACATACCATTATTGTCATCAGACTCCTCCTCATCTCTGGACTTCCTCTTAGAAGAGGGTCTATGCCTGAGTGTGTCTGGCTGGGCTAAGTGCCGAAAGTATCCACTGGATGAAAGTTCACTCTCCTCCTCTTCATCCTCCTCCTCCTCCTCTTCCTCCTCCTCAATCTCAAATGTAGGCTCTAATTGAGGCATTGGTCGTTCAGAGTCTGAGTCCTCAAATGGTTCATCCAGCACTTCTGTGGTTTCTGAGATTGTTTCAGTGACAACACTGCTGTTGTGGTGCTTGCGCTTACGGACCCGCCTCTTGCGATGAAGAATTGGCTTCTGAAAGTGGAAGGTGGGAAAAGAGAAGATATTTGTATCATGTGCAGTAGAAATGAAATACTAGATAAATACAAAACAGGAACAGCAGAGAGCTCCCTTCTAGAATCCAGAATTCACTAGAAATTACTGTTTGGCACCTGCCACTAGTTACAGTTTAAACACCCGAAGCTAACAGCCCATCCATAACAGCTGGAACTTTAGACACACTACAATGCAGATGTGAATAGCTTAGAGTAAGGTGCAAAAATTATACAGAGGAGAACTTTTTAGTGCACCATCCCATGAAGAAAGCATTTGCTTAGACACATTGACAGAATTCACATCTCCATGGTAAATAATTTCAAAGACTTTACATTGATTTCAGTTGTTTAGAGCACTTGTGTTTTGCAAGCTTCTTTCCTAAATAGGACTTTATCTGTTTCTATTTTCCATGACTGATAAAAACTTTAATAACTAAGTCAGAAAAAAAATCAGAAGCACAAAATGGAAGCTAGAATCAAAAAACCCTCAAACTCCTACCTCTGATTCACCAAAAACCACCACTAGAAAAAGTTAGTAGGAAGTACCCTGCAGAGAGAGTTCTGGAACACTGAACACATGCCCCCTGTAGACTTAATACAGACCTCATGAACTGCACCACCCTTCAGAAAGCCCCAACATACTGACAAAACTGACTGGATAACGTAGTCAGAAAGAACAAGAAATAAGGCACACACCTTTCGTTTCAATGTTGGCTTGGTGAGAATAGGTGGAGAGCTTGATCGAGGACTCACAGGTTCATCATCTTCCTCTTCACTACTCTCACTAAAACACCTCAGAAGTGCCCTGTCACTATCACTGTAGCGCCGGGGTAATCTGTCGCAGTCCTCTGGGAACCTGCATTTCAGTGGCTCTGTGTTCTTTTTCAACTGCCCCCTCCACCTTTCCATACCTTCACTGTGCTGCCGACGGGGAATTGCAGATTTTTCACCTTTGCCATACTGTCCCTGGGAAGCTGCAGATTTTTCCTCATCTTCAGCATACCGGCCTCTCGAGGCTGGAGATTTCTCCTCACATTCACCACATCTTCCTTGCAAGGCCACTGACTTCTCCTCGCAGTCACTGCACCGGCCTCGTGAGGCTGCTGATTTTTCCTCACATTCACTGCATCGTCCACTGGGAACTGCTGTTTTTTCCTCGATGGGCAATGCTGCCTCCTTCTCACAAAACGGTTCATGAAGTTTTTTGCTCTTGCGGTTCCATCGACCTCTTCGTGATGGCTGACTGTTTGCAGGAAGACTATCCAGGGGAAAAATGTGCTTGTTTGGTCGTGCAGAATTGGCTGGAGCAACAATGTCTGGCTTTTTTTCACTCTCTGTTGGTGAGTAAGGCTCTTGCTCTTTCTTCTCCCATGACACAGATTTTACCATCTGATTTAAATAAAAACAAATAGATTTCGCACTTCCTATTTCAGTATAAATGTCTATCCTGAATTTGATTCCACAAAAACATTTGAGCAAAAAGTCAGAAAAGTTTAACAAAAGTGACTTTTAAAAATCCGGGATTAAAAAAAAGATTGGACCTTTGAGAGATTCATGTAGTGCTACTTGCTACTCCTTTCCTCACAGGTGATAATATACCTCACTTAGCTTCCCAACAAGTCACTTCTGTCAGCCATTCAGTGGTGTGCCAGAATGCTAACTTCACCTTGCTACATTCAAACCCAGTATTTGCGCAATTTTCACGAAATACTGAGAAAAATTTGAAGCTATTTTCCCATTAAAATGCACAATTAGTTTAATGTAAATACCATAACAGCAGATAATGTGCCTCTTAGTATTCTACTCAGCACTCACCACCTGATGCAAGAGTGCAACCCCTTCAAGGATGCTTCTCCAGACTATGACTTGATGTTTTCCCTAGTTTTACTTTCTAATCTGAAACCATAAAGACAGATAAACTAACCATGACTACATTGCTTTTTATGATTATGACAAATGCACAAGCTTCACATTTGAAATTTTGTTACTGCTGCCTCCAAAAGCATTAAGTATAAACTATATGCTACACAGAAACAAGAGATTCACTCTTACACTGGTCTCCAGATCCTTTTCTTTCTGCTTTTGTTGCTCTTCATTTTCTCCATCCTCTGTTTCCTCTTCTTCATCTTCAGAAACAACTGAGTTGGAAACTATGACAGGTGTCCAACGCAGACATTCTGCATCCACATCAATAGGTCGGACATTAGTTCTAAGCTTTGCCATGTGTTCCTGGATAAGCTTCTCACGACGAATGATCACAAATCTGAACAGCAATAATACTCTGATCAACAACAGGTGATAAACTGTACATGTTGCCACGTGAAACATATATTACAGAAAATATATTACTCTCCATCAGTGCTGCCACAAATAGCTTCAGAGAGAACAGAAACTCATTAAAATATTAAAAACTCACAATTTGCAGTATCATCTGACTACCAGAGAAAGCACCTCACAACTGAGGAAATGTTAAAATTTGTTACCCTTCTTGTTAATGGTGAAGCCATTATCCTTCCATGGGTAACATTCAGCTGCAGAGTATCATTTTTATTTTGGACAAGGGGTATGCCGTTTGGGGAATGGGCAATATAAGGTGAAAGCTACTGAAGAGAAATAAAAGGACTGCTCAAGAAAAGTTGCAGTCCCACTACCATAATGCATTTTGTTTAAGGGTCTGAAAGAAATATCACTGGTTAAAGGTATACTGTGAGATCAGGACATAAAACTATTCTCAAGTTTTCCAAGTAAGTTTCAACTTTAACACAAACACAATAGAACACAACCTCACTCACCGAACTGCTATGGTATGAAAAAAGACTAATTCCCAGTATTTCACCTGACTTGGCTGAGCAAGCAGGCTACCTCTATTCTATACCAACACATTGCAACTCTCCCAGTGATCTGTCCCACTCTCCAAGCATTCCATGTTAATCCACACAGTTTATGGCATTTTTGAGACAGAGAGAAAAGGGGGAAAACATCTGTCTGCTCACTGACTGAAAATAAGGAGCAGATCTGCCTCTAGAGAAGGGAAACTGCTGTTCTTTGCTCTATTTGTGAGTGTGTTAGACTGATTTGGCTGAGGGATCCCAAGAAAACATGACCAAGAAACCAACTTGCTCTCTCTTGCAGCAGCAATTTACTCAAAATTCCACATCTGCAGTGCTACACAGATGGACATCTGAGCCAGCTTTGGCACTGAATGATTCTTGAGCTGCACATGAGTATCATAGTCTCAATATTTGGACACTGAAGACTTTAGTAAAATCACGCTTATTAGATGTGACCTGTCTTCAAACACCATTAAATTTTAATGAAATACATTGGAAGGTGTTTGGGATTACAACGGGACTCCTGTACTCACTGATCACTACGGAAGTCAAGCATTCGTAGGTGATGCAGAGTGGAAGTGATATCTTGAGGGCAGATTCCAGTCAGCTTACTCAATTTCTTGATGCTTAATTGCTTATCACGTTGATGATAAAGGCACTCCAATATTACACTTTTCCAATAAGCCATATATGACAGGCGCCCCAGGTCTGATAGGGGCTTCTCTGGTGATCCTGCTTGACCCTCACGCTTTGAAAGCAAATAGCCTAAAGATAGACAAGAAAAAAGTTTCAAAATATTAGCTTCTGTTTCCACCCTGACTTCTACAAAGGCCTCATATAATAGCTTAGTGCTGCCTACAAGATGTAGATGACAACTCTGAAGGACACTTCAAGTTGTCAGGCCAATTTTTTATTTGCTTGTTTAAACTCCTGTTATTCAGTGATCGAGTATGAGATTTCTGAACTCTGTAGCCATCAGACACTGACTACAGGTAATGCCACGAGATGGCAGCAAGTACCTACCTAGAAACGACACCAAGCCTGAAGCACAATTGCAATAGCAATTTTGGAAATGACAAAGGGAAAACACACTCTTAAAATAATTATGACTAATAATTTTCTTGAAAATTCTCTACTTTCAAACTTTAGGACTATACTGGAGAGTAGCAACCTCTATTTGCAGAGATTTCATTCATTTAAGACTGTGATACATTGCACAGGTTCAATAAAGGATGAGAGATTATATTCTACCCAGTGAGACAGAAGGGGATGGATGGAAGAAGATGACAAATGTGCCTTCTCGCTGCTGTTCTACCATAACCTGCATTTGTGGATTTCTCAAGATACATCCTTGAGTTCTTTTGCTTAACCGGTACTTTCAGGAGAACAAAAATTTATCTACAAAAGATATCATTCTGATATAATTCTACCAGTAGAGTTTCCCTCTGAATATGAACTCCAAAATTTGTATGTCCACAGGGAGAACTGTATTGAATTGCCCTAGGCATAATCAACTATGTGTAGTTACAGGAGAAGTTTCCCATGATGTTACTGAGATACATGTACGAATCTCAGAATTATCTCTGAGTAATCAGAGCTTAAGCATGTCTGGTTTTATTGCTCACAAAGTTAAATTAAAATGTAAGATGCTTTTGCGTAAGACACTCATTCACCTGATCAAGCTGCTGAAGATTTCCACAGACTGTGCAGTCTTACAGCTGGCTTCTGTATAAGGAACTACATGCACAAGACAAACTGCCACTAAAATCACTACACCTGACAAATGTCTTTAGTTTCCACCTTAAGTTGCTTACTCAGAAAACACTGGAATTAAGGGGAAAATGATCAATTTGTCTTTAGAGCTGAAGTTCCACCAAAAAAAAAAGT